>CAJQZM010024760.1:0-17270 GCA_907164665.1 Colias nastes
TCCTCTAAAAAATGCGACCCCAAATGTAACTTTTCAATGGACCACAAGCGAAATAAGGTAAACAGGGCGGAACTCATTTAAATCTTAACTTGAAAGGAAAATGCTTTTGTTTTACAAGACTATGAAATTTCTTTTATTACAATAATAACTACAGTCATTATTATATAGAATAAATACTGTGCAGTTAGTGTTGTATAATTTTGTACTTTGCTATTGCTTCTTCGCGTTAATTTAATAAAATATCAAACTCCCATTTGTCTTCATGATAAAATTATGTCGTCAATCTTTTATGATTTACTTCTAATAAAACTTTACAATGTCTTCCAATTATATTAAGCGCGAACATCTTATCTCTGCATAATATATTTTTTGCCTAATAACTCTTCGATAATTACTACTACATACTAAAGAGAGGCATCTTTGCACAGAAGAATTACATATACTCGTAACTAATTACCACACTAATTCCGCTTCAATTAAGCTAATATTCTTCTTACAATTGAATACTAAGCTTAAACTAGAGTCAAGTATATTCGAGTCCTTACCAAAAACACTCCTCCTAAATATATGATAAGTGTCATAGGTCACTTAAAATATAATGTCTCTTAATAACAAAAAGGGAGTCGATAATGACTGGCTAAATAGTGATCTACATGAGAGCTTGGAGCAAGCTCTCGGAATAAATTACGATCTTAAAACACGGTACATTAACTTTGCTACGATTAACCATTTAGGGTGTCGTTGACTTTTTTTACTTTTTAATCAAAATTTTACTCTTTAAACCAACTATAAATGTATTAGTGACGGTATTTAGATGAAAATTTTGTATGCTATATCTATACTAATATTATATAGCTGAAGAGTTTGTTTGTTCGAACGCGCTAATCTCAGGAACTACTACTGGTCCGATTTGAAAAATTATTTCAGTGTTAGATAGCCATTCATCGAGGAAGGCCAACAGGAGCCACGCGGCCGAAACCGCGGAGCGCAGCTAGTTATGAATAAAGCTTAAGCTTAAAATTTCATAGAGGAAAATAACCATTTAAACTCTATTTTAGCAATTCACAGAACGTTATTTACATTGTCCTTGAAGAAAGAGAAAGATGTATAGGATCAGCCCGCTTTATGCCTCATTATTAGAAAACTGACAGTCAACTGACAGTCTTGAGATTTCAAGTTAAACGTGGAAATGGAAATAAACTTAGAAGGACTTTAACGCAATAGAAAGAACTTTTTTCAGAACTTTTTACCCAATACGTTTTTAAAATAATACAATAGACCTTTAAGGCTGGTAAAATCTGCATTGATCATTAAAATACCACCCATGCAATAGGACGCATACTCTTAAGTACGAACTCGGATCAATACAGCCCGTCCAAGACTGTATATATGGTCCATTCCAATTATCTACCCATTCAAGTCCATCTAAGTGTCCTGAATATTCAAATGAACCCTCTCACTTAGACCACAATTAAAGGCACCATTATATATGCATCAGGGGACCCCATTTTTGCATTTGTAATAGGGATCATTGTGTAATTATTCATTCGTTAGAGGGTCCAATCTATAGACCCACTAAAACGTCAGGTTTAAAACCTTGTACTTCGAATAAATCTCCATTTTTTACGATATTTTTATTAATTTGTCATTTATATTCGCAACGAGGATTAATTACCCATTAAGGTGCGCGCATGAACGTAATGTCAGGGCGATTATGTAACTTTGATTACATGCATAATGCATACGATCAAAACGCCATTTACGGGCCTGCCTACCAAAGTATGGACGTATCTTAACAATATTTTGAAAATATAACAAAAAAAAATATTATAATAAAAGTTTTATCCACAAAAATAAACTTTCCCCACGTCATTTAACCAAAAATAGCAACAAAAAGAACTCGAACCGTCGAACATTTCACTGACAAAATAAAGGTTGCTATCTACGCTTTCTTCAATTACTTTTATTCCAACACGGTGTTTTCTAAGCGTGCACGTCCGTTAAAGTGGACAAATACCTTAAGCTATCTATATAGAGAGTGAGTGCTTTCAACAAAAATTGCTCCGATCCACCGAGCTCAATCCATTTCGCCGGCAGTAAGGACGGATGTTTTATTTCTACACCTTGTTTCAACTGATTAAATTCATGCGAGGACTTCACTTGCTTCTTGTTTTGTTTTTCATTTTGTTGGGAGTGTATGGTAACCGTTGGAGTGAGATTCGGTTAGGTTAATTAGTATAATTTGTAGTAATTTGCAATTTATTTTGGTATATAAAAAGTGGGTGTAACTACGTTATTAACTTGTATTACACAAAATCTATGTAATGTATTTTACAATCAGCAAAAAAAGGTGTAAAATGTAAAAACAGAAAATGAAATTAAGTACTCAATAATAAAAACATTGAATATAAATAACCCTTTCATTGCAAAATTTTCACGAAATTCTTTCATTGCAAAATTTTCACGAAATTGTATTAAACCTATATCACTCGTATCGAAGTAAACAATGGCTACCTAAGTAATATACTTTTCGGTGGGAAAAGAAAAATACGCAAAAGGAAACGCCATGCGGAAATGTTTGTGAAATGGTTCATTACTGTAATAAAAAATAGGGTGAAAGAGAGACCGAAAGTGCAAGAGGAAAGGAAGATATTTATGCTCTCGGTGATATTTTTATGGGCTATCAACGTCGCAATTACTACCTATGTTTTATATGATTCTAGACGATTGCTATTACTGATGGTTATGTTCTTATTTGAATTGCTCTCTTGCTTGTCGCTTATAAACGACGCATATGCTTGATTAAGTATTAGTTCATTTTTGTAAAAATAGTGAGAATAAACCTTCTAATGAAACTTCGTAATGAATGTATCAACTATCATAATAATGAAGATTAAAGATGTTATTTTATATAGGTTTTCGCACTGTGTTAAACAGGATTATAGTCAAGGAATCTTAAATGACTCAAGTGAAAACCAATTCAATTATTACAAGGATGCAGTAAGATTGAAATAAACGAACTAGGTATCTAAAATAAACACACAGATCAAATGTACCAAATAGATTTTTATGTACACCAAATATCATATTAACGGCTATGATACTAAATTTCGCAGACTCAGCTATCTGTCACGTGGTAATATGCCAACACTGGCAAAATATTTGCGGGAGGATAATGACCCGGTGTTTGTTTAGCGAGTGATTTAGTAAAGGTACAACTGGCAAGCTGCCAGATAAGTGCACGTAAACTTCTATTTTCTAATCAAGTTTCAGTTGAGGTGTTCGTACATTATGCTTCTCTTGCGCACGCTAGATTACATAACGTAGGAGATATTAGTTTCTATATGGCAATGTTTATGTAGTCGTTGCTATTATTTGGTTGTATTGTTTTATGTAGTATAAAATGTAGCTCAGATTAGTCGAGAGACTGTTATAAAAATTTCATAGCAATCTCAATTTAAAATGTTGTTTATTCACAAATATTTTCAGGAAAGAGGGATTACGAATTTTACTGATAAAATTCTCGTTAAACTTAAACAAAATGTTTATTATCGAAAAGTAAATTAATGCCGGTTTAGCCTAGTTTTCATTTTGGGAAATATGTTCGTAAATCAGATTCATAAATATATAAACATCACACTTTATGATTGTCAAAATAAGTTACTCCTGTGTTTCATATTTATATTTAACGTAAACTTTATGTCTAATTAAAATAAAATCTTCACCCTCCAGGATAAAACACAAAATCCAGAACGCTACAAAGCCTTGCCTATTTAGCTGTTTGCACTCCTTTATAAACCCTACATTACCTCTATCTACATTTTAATTCCGTCTCCTCTCTCAATTGGGTGCAGTAACGAAATGAAAGTCCTAATTGTCTCCTGCCAAATGCAGTCTTTTAGGGCGTGGTTAAAAATACAAAGCAGGTAGGTGCCTGGTGCATAAACGAGGGGGAATGTAAACGGGGCACATTTAGCCGACTCTGTATGCAAGTTTCATGCGGAGTACACTTGAATAACTCGCGTTTGTTTGCATAAAAACTTGCGTTTTAGGACGCGTTCACAGATTCGTTCCGTTTTACGGATGTGTAGATTCGCACTTTCTAGTTTTTTTTTATATTAATTTTCTATACACTAAAGACAAGTTATCTTTGGTGTATGAGTTTAAATCACTATCAAAATAATAAATAGCAAATGAATGTAATTTGCACACAATCATTTTTAAATAAGTTGGTTAAGAATATTATCGAACATCACAAAGTAATTCTATTTTTAACTTTCTAATTACCTACAAAAACTTAAACTTTAATCCATTAAACCAAGCATCTCTTAAATCAAACGAAACAGCAACACTTAGCATAATACACTATATTCATGATATTATAATAGCCTCGCTAAGAGAGCATCCGACAATACTGGCAACGCAAACATCTTCTATGAGCGCTTGTTCAAATCATTTGCATAGAATAACAGGCGGAAAGCTCTCCCAAAATCCTTGCAAGTCGGCCGCTCCAATCATACCGGTGTGCTTAACATAAAATATAGACCGTATACATTGAGTTAGTTGGAATTCTAATTTACATATTTATAAGGTCAGTCCATTTAGCAATCGAACTTTAAATGTTCAATTTGTGCATTTATGCAATTGACTTTGAATTACGTTCGGGTTTTAACTGTTCTCCTCGGGTTTATGAGCAATTACATTATGGATGTTGCTTCAGTAACGAGAAGAGATGGTCTGACGCTTTCAGATAAATATGATTATTTCATGTTTTAAAAAAATTGTTCTTGGAATTCTCAAGATAAACTCAACCAGTTATTGTAGCGTTGTTAATTAGGGTTCCGTAGCCAAAATGGCAAAAACGGAACCCTTATAGTTTCGTCATGTCCGTCTGTCCGTCTGTCCGTCTGTCCGTCTGTCACAGCCGATTTACTCGGAAACTATAAGTACTACAGTGATGAAATTTGATGGGAATATGTGTTGTATGAACCGCTACAAAAATATGACACTAAATAGTAAAAAAAAGAATTGGGGGTGGGGCCCCCCATACATGTAACTGAGGGATGAAATTTTTTTTTTCGATGTACATACCCGTGTGGGGTATCAATGGAAAGGTCTTTTAAAATGATATAAAGTTTTCTAAAAAACATTTTTCTTAAAGTGAACGGTTTTTGAGATATCAGCTCTCAAAGTCGTAAAAAGTATGTCCCCCCCCCTCTATTTTTATAACTACGGGGTATAAAATTCTAAAAAAAATAGAGGTGATGCATGCTAATTAACTCTTTCAACGATTTTTGGTTTGATCAAAGTATCTCTTATAGTTTTTGAGATAGGTTGATTTAACTGTAATTTATTATATTTGCTGCTACGGAACCCTTTGTGCGCGAGCCCGACTCGCACTTGGCCGGTTTTATTTTTTTTTATATCATTTCACACAAAAGCGTAAATCCCAAATTGGCGGTTCAAATAAAAATTGCTCAAGATTTAAAGATCTAAATTAAAATAAAATAAGCTTAAACCCGACACAATAAAAGTCGCAACGGCCTACGGAAAGGGACATTACGCGAACTGCCTCGCCGGAGAATACCCTAAATTCTTTGAGCGGAAAGTGCGTTGTTTTATAAATAAACAACATCGCTATCAGTTGTCGACACTCCAGAGACGCCGGATTTAATAAAAAAGAGCCCTATTGCTGTCGCTCAGTATAAAGGAGTCCTTATCTAGAAGTATGGAAGCATTCAAGAGTAAATTATATGAGATGTCGCGTAAGAAAATTAATGAGGTAAAAATGAGTGCCTGCGATGCGACGAAACTAAGCGTTTAACAGCGCTGTAGTTGTTTTTGCGGTTTTATAAAATCGTGGAAGTTTAACCGGCTAAGGGAAGCTTTTGTTTTTATTTTGCTTGATGAAGTGTTTATTTTTAGAATTTTTGGTGGAGATTCAAGTTGTTTCGTTATTTTTGTGCTGGTATGAGTGACGTGTTTATAGAGAAGAAAATAATTGGACTAATTTCAATACAATTACCACTGGTAATACTTTAGATTTTGTTGTATTTCACAACAAATATATATACGGTCATATTTGCTAAAGTTATTTTTACATAATATTATCTTTATTTAAAACCTTTTCAGTAAAAGCTTTGTTGTTTATCAAACATAGTACATAATATAATAATTAAAATGCATTAAACTCATTATGAGTCGCCGCATCCGACCGCTGACCGCAACTGAACTTCAATATAACATATTTATCCAAATATATAATATAAAATTCGAAAGAGCTTTTTTGTACGCTGTTGAATAGTGAAACTTCAAATACGAGCTTATATGTAGAGCTTTTCATATTTTGAAGAAGAAATGGATTTTTAAAATTTGTTGATAAATAAAAAACATATTTTGAAAAATGCAAATTTCGATCATTCTAAGGAGTTTTTAAATTTTAATAATATTTTTACTGATTTACAAGGAATTATTTTTTTTTAATTTTTAGGCATTGACTTAATTTCATTGATATTTCTATCCACCTAATTCTAATGTTTTAGGATCATAATAGCTAACTACGTAATAAACGTAACTAATTCCTTCCAAACAGATACATTCCTATTTCCTATCATACACATGTTCCTGACATTTAAATTGAAACTGCAAAGCAATAATTGGCTATACCGCCACTATGGCTGGGAATCATAGGCTCATGAATAGTGTACGAACCTGGTAGATACATTATATTAACGGTTGGAATGTTCATTGGGTATTCATAGTCGAATTACTGAAGGACGGTCAGTGTGGCTTGCCTCTTTTCATTTTGTATGATCAATGTTAATTGATGGTTAAGAGTATGTATGATAATTTATAGGTGTTATAAAATATTTTAAAGCATTGATTTTTGGTATCTATAATGTTTAAGTGCCAAAGCTAGACAAAAACATAAAAAGCGTACATAGCATAAGTCGTAAATCTCTTCACTACAAATTATAAAGGGTCAATATAGGTCTACCAGAATCTGATGGCATATTTATATTTAAGAAATAAAAGATTTTCATGTGGCAACTTTATTTGACAACTATCAAATTGGTTGTCAAATTATTTGTCTTCTTCGCAGTTGATGAATAATTTTTAAGATTCTGTCTAAAAAATCTACGAAAATGTCGAAAAAGCCGCTGCGATCACAAGCAAGACATGTTGTTTATAATGTGTATAAAAAAATATTCGATGAAGGGTCAAACACATCACAATTTTCAATTTTGAAGATTTTATTGGTAAATTGGACTTACCCGTTTTGATACTTTAAATTAAAAATATTATAAGTAGGTATAACTATAATATTGTTTGTTGATTACAATATAATTTTATGAAAACTTATTACAGGAGTTTCCAATACGGCTATTCGTCAAGTATATTATACATGTAAGTATGTACCTACTTAATATTAAGTGGATATCTCATTATTAAGTATAGTATTGTCCACATATGTAATGTGATTAATGATATTGAAGACAAAATAAAAAATAAGCAGTATCAAGATCGTTCAGTCCATTTTCCCTAGGGTTGCACACTGAAAATTTTGATTTCCCTAATTGCCATCAGATTCTGGTTTACCTATACGTCTTTTAACATCAATAGTATGATTAAACCTATTTTCCTTTGCCTTTCAGAATTCAAATTAAAAAAGAAATAGCTTACTAAACTGTTCCATAATATTTAATACTTTACCCAGTGTAGCTCGTAGCACTAACGCTACGGAGCTCTTTCAAGTGCTACGGCGTAGCTACTTTGTACTACGAATTATAAAGGTACGTAAGTAGCGTATAAGTTTTGTATATTATTTCTTAAGCATGTTACAGAAAGGCTGTATAACATTCTGGAATTCACGTCTCAATTTCACGTAATATTTCATTTCATTAAACATATATTGACGTTCTTTTAAAGTAATTTTCTAAACTGTTATGGTTCAGTTCTCCTTTTATTAAAAAGGAATGTACATCAATCTTTATATCCTAAATAAGATTTCGCACAAAACTAATCCCAACTCAATTAATGACCTAATTCAGATTACGTCCCTTTATTACACCTTTCAATAAAAGTATTAATATGCTTCATAGAACGAAATTGGATCTGTGACATTAAGCCGTCGGACCATGTATTACGTAATTACTTCTATCCTCTTAGTTATCTGGACCATTCAGGTCATATTCTCTTTTAATTTTTTTCCATGAATCAGCCTTATCAAATAGGCTTGGATGAAAAATACTATCGTCTCTAAGTACCGACTCTTTTGTCTCCAATGAATGTGATTTAACGTTTTGCAATAGTTTTATTTTACGACTGAGAAAACTATTTTTTAGTTTAAGGTTTAGTAAAAGCAATTTTATTTGATCTTCATTTGTCATTTGACTTATTTTTATTTGTTTGATTCTTTTATTCTCATTAGTATATTATAATATCTATATATATAAAACTCAAAGGTGACTGATATAGTGATCTATCAACGCACAGCCCAAACCACTGGACGTATCGGGCTGAAATTTGGCATGCAGGTAGATGTTAGGACGTAGGCATCCACTAAGAAAGGATTTCCCAAAATTCTTGCGGGAACGGGGAAAAACGGGGATGCACGTACAAAGTCGTGGGCGGAAGCTAGTAGTAAATAAACTTCAAACAAGAAATTTAATTAACCTATAAATTTAAGACTATAATATAATATATGTATATCTTATAGTAAAATAACAAAACACGGGTCCAGCTGTTACTACACATAAGCAATAATTATACCCGACTGCACATAGCTCAATCAAAAATATATTGTCCATGTCATCGCTCATGTCCTCACTTCCCGAGGGAGGCAGCGTAACGAATTAGAGCCGGGATGAGATATAATAACATACCTGAGAAGACTTACGAGAGTATTACGTCTGTTGAGCATATTTTTATGCGATTATGCCGAACGATCAGACCCCGTACCGTGTCTTAAGGGGAGGCTCCCTAAATTTCATGTGAATTTGCATTAATATTCTGAAACAGGCACACATACAATCAAAATGAAACTTTAGTATATGATTTATCGGGTCTTTTTCTTTCGATGTACAAGACAGTTACGTAATTGTAACATTTTCGCTCGATTCATTTTTTATTCAAAAATTATGCCTTTTTGAAGGATTATTACATTTTTTTTAAGATTTACTTGGACTTTATGTCTAAAATAAATGTTAACAGTAAGAAAATAGAGTTTACTATTGAATCACAAGATATTTTTTCTCTAGATCAATTATTACTTTAGTTATAAACGAAATAATGAATTGAGACTTACTTTTCGAGCTCGAACGCGATCAAAGACCGCACGCGATATTCAACTTTATTACGGCTGTGTTAGCGTCTAGTACCGTAACCGGTCTCTCAGTGCCAGAAATTATGTTAGGGAGCCTCGTCTTAAAGCAGTACTTTTTCCAGTGTGGAAAAAAGACAGCGCTATACAGCTCGTCTAGCGCCTTCACCTAATTACATTGGAAATAATACTGCTTTAATATATCAAGGTACGTTGGCAGGATTAACCTTGGTGTGCGATCTGAAATTTAGATGTCAAATTTCGTCAACGCCTCGGGATGAGTGTTTTGAATTGTTGAATAATTCGATTCGGTACTTGGCTTCCTGTGTGCTTAAAGCTTTTGTAAATTTATTCATTTTCGTTTTTATTTACTTCAAAGAAAATGAGTGTTAAAAGTATACATTCTAAATATCATGTCGTATTCTTCTTTATAGGTCAAAAGAGGTCAACCTATAAACACGAAGGAAACTATATGAAAATATAGTATTTGCTTCTAATTAAAATAATTGGCTTTTTACTAAACTTCGTTCAATTTCAACAATTTTAATTTAAATCATATAAATCCTTTCGGCTTTTCTTACTCTGTTAAATACAGCGACAGACGTGTATTTAATAAAAAGCAATTATTACTATTAGTAGAGAAAGACGTGTATTTAATAAAAAGTAATTATTATTATTCATACACATACAACAATTTATTTGTTTCATAAAACAGCAAAGTAACTTCTCTTCGAACTCACGATCAACCTCCAAATAAGCTCAAGTTCCATCAACGAAATTAGAATGTAGGTATTTAATATCAAAACTTTCTTAATGGATTTGAAATTTCACATTTATTAACTGGAGAGCTCCGTAATCAATTTATATTACGACAAATGCATGTTGTGGAGCTGGGGCTGTTTTAAACATTAATGAAACACGCCTTTAAGCAGCCATAAATTTGTTATGCCCTGTAAATTAATTTTAGCCATTATTTGAATTTTATCACGGAACACCAGGTAATGGAATGAAGCATGAATTTTCTTAACATAAGTACGCATAATAGCTTTAAAATGACGTATTGTAATACTTTGTTAAAAATGTGTTGATATTAACCGCTACCTTTTTTTTTATTTTGACACATTTATTATTATCTGTATTCTTTATCTATTTTACTCATCGATTTTACTACCACAGAATAGCGCCATTTATTTGAATTCAGAACGTTAGCCTATCCATTCCATTATTTTTCATTTATCCAGCCAGCATTTGGCAATATAGCCAGCCAGCGTCTAGGAACTCGTATTGTTTAGATGAAAAACTAAAGCGAGCTAAGTACAAGATCTGGCAACACTATTCATAAGCCCTCTCCCTCTAATTGGGGCTTACGGCTCGGTGTAATCCTGGGCCGTATTATTTACGTCCGCTATTGTATTATTTATTTTGAGTCTGATTAATTTATAAGATATTACTTTCCGGGTAGATAAGATACGTGATACGTCTTATTTTTTAAGTGTATAAACATCATAATATAGAAAATACAATATTATCATCAGGCTTATTTATGCTTTTAAAACACAACTGATATAATTGAAATATTATTACCTACATCTAAACATGATGCGATGCCACAAAAAACAAAACCGTTAAATATTTCACAAAAGTTTAATACGCAACCATTTATAAAAGGAGTTGAAGAAAACAAACAATATCTACCACTAAATATAATAATAAGATAGTACTTGAAATATAAATCCCAACGTTTGATATCGTATTAAAAGAGAGATATACGGGCCAATCGCTGGAACAAGCCCCCTTAGCCCGTACAAGAAACAGTCCTTTTACTATAATTGGGTGATGAATAATACAAAAGCCAGTTATTGCAAGCCAAATTTCGAATAAATAAATGCCTTTTGAATTGGCCCTTGGTGTATTGCGTAAGGACTGTTTTGTGTTTGTATTCCTGCTGAACAAATTGTATGATAATATAAGTGATTCTTTTATTTCATCATATTTTAACTGACGCCCGCTTTTCATGTTAAAACATTGTTGTTTTCATATTTATGCCGTAATAAGAGATGTTTTAATTGCTTCAATTTAACATTTTAAACTGATAATTCAATTTTAGTTCTTCTTGATATATTTTTACGTTTTAATTACATCACCAAGAACCCTTTAATGAGCATTTTTTTCACTGTAATTTATTTAATCGTTAATTATGCAATAAAGAATTATTTAACAAAATCGTTTAACACGCATATTTTTCCCACCCCGTAAAATGATTAATACAGGTCGTAGCATTCCTGCATCCACACAAACAGTCCCAAATTAAAACACACCGTACTAAGCCTATAACGTATATAAAACAATCAAGTTAATGACGCTATAAAATCTCATTTCAGCTCAGGGGACAAATCCGTGCTCTATACGTACCGGACCTTTATTGCCGAAATAAACTTTAAAAGATTTCAATTAACTTCCACCTCAAGGCCAGTAAGCCTTAAATAGCCTTATACGACCTATTCTGGCCCGCACTGGCTTAAAGTTCTTCATAAGTTCTGAGGGAATTAAGGTGCCTCTTATAAAATGGAGTCCGCTCGATTGCAACTGCGGAATCAAAATTGCAGGGGAGTTCTCCTGTCTAGTATTAACGTTATAATATGTTACAGGCTGTACGTGATGTCTTCCATATTGTTTTATCCCTCACCCGTAGTATAGACCCGACTGTAGTCTCTAAGCCTGTATTTTATATGGACTTGAGAATAAAAAATTAAATGAGCATGTAAGGTTAACATTTAAAAACTTAAACATTTACGAACCACTTTTCTTTCAATCATTAAACAGATGAATCTTGTCAAATCAAAGACGCAAATAGTAAATACTTTAGATTTTATTCCACAAAACGTTTGCTGGCAAATCACTTAAACTAATTGCAACGTACGGCATTTTATTACAGAAGGCTAGTTCTCTTAATATCCCATATAAATGCTTGCTTGTGTCGAAGGGAGGGTCATTGTTCCTTAAAAGCCTCTAAACTGCCCTGATTTTAGGTTAGTTAAGGTCAGAAAAGGGAATTACACTCTATGCTTGTTTTCTATTAGATTACGGCTATTGTAAAATCGCCTTTATACAAGTTTCCTTATGACGAAGTAATATAATGATTTAAAAAAATTAAAAAACAAAATTCGGACTTTAATTGGTAATATTGCAATAATTTATCATATCTCAGAACATTTTAGTAACCTATTTTTTCATAAACATGTTAATAACAGTTTCAAAATTATGTTGTATATTAAATTATTACGATTTAAATATAGAAACAGCAATGTTTACCAATAAAACAACTGTGGATGGAAGTCACGAGGGAGTAAACATAAACATTTCGCAAAAAAAATTGCAGTGCATATTGTGCTATTTCAACTTTCATTACTTTCCAAATACACTTTCAAACAAATCACTTGATTTTTCCTAAGTGACTTGAAATCGCAAAGCGTGCCAAATCATTAATTCAAATAATGAATCCCGTCTCCCAGAAGTAACTGACAATTTATCGCTTCTTTTGTTTTACAATGCGTAATTACTTAAGATTAATTCATCCAATGTTTAAACAGAGGCAGCAATCTAACTGGAGATAAACAATCGATAGTGAATGATCAAAGCGAAATTAAACTTCAAATTAGGCCTAAATCCACACCTTGAGCTCGTGTTGTTGTCCAAGTTTTAATAGTATAATATTGGATTTAACTCTCCAAGTTTTGAAGCAAATATTTAATACAATAAATCTCAATTTACAATATTTACTGTATTTAGGTTCGTTTGTAATTTAATTTTGTAGTAGAACGTATTCTACGTTTAAGGAAAAGTCAGTGATAGATTTATTATGTATATTTTTAGCGATTATATACATAATAAATTATGTATATTTTTAGCCCTTTTACCGAGGCCTCTCTAATAAATTTTGACGCCTTTATACAGGGAACCACACATATTCCTTACATACATCATCTGACGACATCCCTATACACGAAAAGCGCTTTCCACCTTAGCATCAGCTTAATCCGTTATTGATACATTCGCTCCAGCAGTTTCTGTCGGCCCAATGTAAACCGGCTTAACACTGAATTTCTCAATCACTATTTGTGTTTCAATTAGAGAAACTAAATCTGCGGTTTTGCGTTGATTAATCGAAATATCGTAACTTGTAAAATATATCAGGCAGTTACAAATTGTGCATGATTCCAAGTTAACCCCGAGTTCCGTACAATTTATCGCTATTTACCTGCAATTCGGAAAGTTTTGACTAAGTCTTGGCAATGATAAAGTGGAGTTATGGCTGTTCCATACTTCTTTATTTTGTGTAATTAACTGTTTGAATTAATGGCGGCGTGTACGCTTCGCGCTTTCAGATAAATGAGGTGAGGAAGAGTCATTAGATTTGTAATGACATATAATTGATTTATTAACACTCAATAGGATATACTTTGTTAGAGCATTTAGTGGAGAATGTTTTTAAAAAAAAAAGTAAAAAAAAGAGCATTTAGTGGAGAATTAATTGTCTTTTAAGTACAGTTTTAAAAACATCTAAACGATAGTTTATTCATAAATGTATTCTTAAGACTGCCGCTATTACGACTTTATATACCATTGTATACAAAATTAATAACATTGTATTGAAATAATAAGAACCTTAGTTATTTAAGTGGTCCTTTTTAATATAATTCATAGTTTCGTCATTTTCAGTTATTAGTGGAATATTAAATATTTGAATCATTGTATTTACGTTGAATAATTAATAGTTTAAGTCAGAAACCCAGACCACGCTTGGTTTGTAAGAATTTGAAATATTATTAAATAATACCTATATATAAATAGTTCATAATGTCTTTTATTTATGAACTACTAGCGGTCCGCCCCGGCTTCGCCCGTGGTACATGTTTACGTTTTCTCTACATAAGAACCATCCTCGTACTTCAAGGAATATAATAAAAAAAGAATTATCGAAATCGGTTCAGCCGTTCTCGAGTTATGCGCTTACCAACACATTTTGCGATTCATTTTTATATATAAGATTACTTACTGAGTAAGTAGTAAGTAAGTAATAAATAGTTCATAATGTCTTTTATTTCTTAAAATTTTACTAATATATATTTGAGTCTTAGTTATTATTTTAGCACAGATTGTAGTATCTAGTCATCATCGTCATCTTCATCTTTGTCGTTAGTTATTGTAATAAACTCAAAAATATTTGTACGTTTACCTTCATAGCTTTTATAATATAATATCTAACTTTAATACAAAATAGTTTTAAACGGAACGTGAACTATTAAAATCTCCAACTACATAATAAAAGTAACACTACACCATCGATAAAAATACTCAAAAAAGTTAATTAAACACTTAGCAGTACTCAAATAGAGTCCTAATTAGCGCGAACAATGAATGCATTTTACAGCCAATTAGGAAACGTCAAGCCTCTTACAAAGTTCATTGCATTTTTGGACTGACGCCCGGAACTTGTTGCATCAGGCTGCCAACCTGTTGCTCGGAGGGTATTTTTGCCATACATAATGAATGCAGCGGTATTGTAGTTTACGAGAATGCCTATGGGCCTTTGCATTTTTAACGATTGAACCCCAGCGATCTCTAGTGGTAATGAGAGTTTTAGTGCGGCGTTTTAGCTGATTAAAATGTAATGTAGCTACGTGTTACTGTACGTTTTGTGGGCAATTTAGGTGCTATTTTCATTCATTAAACAGTTTCAGTGTTATGATGTGTGTTTATTGCAGTAATCTAGAGGTAAAACTTTGCTTAAAATATAAAAATGTAGTGCGATACGCGTAGGAGACATTTTTGTTAATTCTTTGACGAGAATATACCTATATAAACTTGTAATTTGATTGGCTGATATCATGATATACAAAATGTATAGAGAATAATTCTCCATTTAATATAAAGATATAGGGCTTTGAAAATAAAAACTACGATAGCATTTAAAACAATTCATAACACAACACCGTAAAAAAAACTAAAAAATGCTTGTATTTGGGTTGCAAAAGTTACCTATAAAAAACCATAATAATAAACTGAAATGTGCTAACTATCAATCTAAACAAAAAATTCTTAGCTAGAATGAACCAATTTTCCTTTTCCAAACCCATCTTACGAAATACGACGAAACCCTAAAGTTTCCCTATTTAAATAAATGCGTAGCACAGGCAGCTCGTCAAATACATTTCCCGTTGTAATTTACACTTCTAGTCTATTTTGCAGATTCTCTCAAATAAGCTGTTGAATTAACTTGCGGCGCCTCAACACGATCGCTATCGCGTGTTTCATCCGCAAAATGCCTTAAAATGGCCCCGAAAATTGTTGAGAATTTCACATTGAGGCGAGATTGCGTGCCTCGCTAATGAAGAATTGCTGTAACATCTTCAACACTTGAGAATAACGTGACATAATATTTTAACATGTTTTTATGACGCTAAGACAGACCGGGATGAGGTCGGCGGATGAGAATGTATGTGTTTCGCGTTGCTTCGCTACGGGTTCTTTTACGTTAGTAAGAAATATGAACACTTGCGTTGTAATAAAATAAATCGCATTATTTGGCCTTTAAAAAGCTCTGGTAAATTTCCGGAAGGATAGAAAATTCAGGTTTATAGGACTGCATATAAGGCATATGCCTACTTTATTATGAACCATTTTTTTTGTATTTAGGAAAAAAAGTTAGGTTAAAATACCTGAATAGATTTACATGTATGGACGTGCCTATTCTTAAAGTTGCCTTATTGTAGAAAATACAGGTACGGGCAACTTATACGTAGGAATAAATTTTTTTTTATTATCATGTTTTGACCATAAATTTTGTCTTTACAGGGAGCCTCTTCTAGCTTAGTGGTAAAGTTCGCTGACACTGAGAAGGAAAGACAACTTCGGCGTATGCAACAAATGGCAGGCAACATGAGTCTTCTGAACCCCTTTGTTTTCAACCAGTTTGGGACCTACGGCACCTATGCTCAAGTCATCACTGAACAGGTTGGTTTTATATCCGTTTGAAAACCTTTGGAATATCGCTTTAGCAGATTAATTATTAACGAAGTCTCGGTCTACTGATATGGTCTATAACACCTTTTGGTGTTGCATAGCAGCATTTTACGCGGTTGCATAAGTTGGTATTCATAATAAGTCTTTTTAGACTCATTTATGTATAAAAGGAAATCCTATTAATAACACATGCTCCTATAACTTAACCAACTGCAAAATGGATTTTAAAGGAATTAAGATGATAAAAGAGAGCTTCAGAAACTTGTTTCTTTAAACCTATGTATAACATTAGATAATGATGTAATAAACAAGAATGTTTCTCAACAGCAACAAGCAGCTCTGATGGTAGCCGCAACCGCGCAAGGCTACATCAGTCCCATGACTGCGCTCGCGTCCCATGCTCTTAATGGAATGGCTAATTCTGTGGTACCACCTACTTCGGGTACGTTTATATTTACCTTCATGTAACGGATAAAATTTAGTAAAAAAAATTTTAGATTTTTTTTATTTATTCTTATGTTTTTTGTGAATAAAAAAAACCCTAAACGAATATTTCAGAGATGTGCACACATTCAGATATCCAATAGGTTCTTAATTTTTTATTGAATTTAATCGTAACAGGATATAATATTTTACTCATATCGAAAAAAAATGCTTCAAGTAGCTCTAGAGTCTAGAACTTCGAAAATGTAATATTATGTTTGTTGAATTGTAGAGGTCATCAAAACAGGTCTTTATATAAAATTGTCACATGTGCAGAGAACTTCACGGCCCTTGCCATCGGCACGGGCGGGGGGCAGCCGCTGAACGGCGCGCTGCCCTCGCTGCCCTCGCCAACCATGCCCGGCTTCAACATGGCCGCGCAGACCGCTAACGGTCAACCTCCACCGCAGGAAGCTGTATATACTAATGGGATACACCAGAC
>CAJQZM010024761.1:0-16060 GCA_907164665.1 Colias nastes
TTTATATAAAAAACAACAGCTTCTCCTTTAGGTTCTTTATCTGAACGAGGAACGAATAATATTTACAGTTACGGAAAGATAACTACTTCACTGAACTGTCAATAAGTTAACTTTGATAGTTTATACTAGATTAGTTTATGGGCTAGACTTAACAGTAAGTATGGGAAAAACTTGTAAAAATCCATCCAAAAGCGGATGAGCGAAACACAGCAAATAATCGCGTGATCAGAGAACATTAATAAAGTGGGAACCTGGTCAATCGCAAGATAATGTAATTAATGGCCGAGATTGTCTTCCGGAAGCCCTTATCTGATTGCGACTGCAAACCTACTAAAATTTAATTATAGTTAAGCCTTTTAGACATTAACACTATATTTAAAGCTGGATCTGTTATTCACGAATGCCGGAGCATGCTCTAAAAACGGGTAAATAAAATCATGAAAGAGCACTGTTACTCTTTACTTATTCAAATGTATATAGCACTTGGTTGTAAATTGTAATTTTTTTAAAAGTCTATTTTAAGAATAATAATAGACCAAACAGTGTTACCTTTCAAATCATACCACTTCAAGTCAAACTTAGCAGCTTGCTAAATTAAGAAGAGAAAGCTCCTCTTTCAGACCACCTTAACACCTTTGAAAATCAATTGAATTACATCATGAAACTTAAGCAGAGTGCAATATTATTACTAGAATTAAAGTAACTACCAATAGAAGCCAAATTTCAACCTTAATTATATACAGCATATGAAATTGTAAAAGAACACAAAAATAATTTCCGAAAGCTATTATTTTAACCTGTATCATTATTGAAATCAAAACACAGGGCGGCATCTAAATCATTTATATATTAAAAAGCCGGAACACCGCATTAAAGCCCAATGATTCGCTGTAACATTAAGGCGGTTTATACGAGAGCGTTTTATTTGTATATTTAATAAAATAAATATAAAATATATCATTTATATGTCTGATCTGGATATAGGCATGCCAGACTTGAACAATAATAGCAAATACGTTACATTATCACAATAAAACGTAGTAAATTTCTACAGAAATGTGCATTTATTTATGTTACACTGTAGTTTTTTAATAACAATGCTCATAATTCAATGCTTTCTAAAGAAATATTTGGTACAAATCTTGTTTTCAATATGTGTAATGTATATTTACACTTATGTATATAGTAAGAAGCTATATTAAAACGATTTTTGATGAACTATCGAATAGAATAATATTGAAAATTGATTGCCTCTCCGATCTTGTAGAGACTTCCTTAAATTTCAACGGTATCATTAGGGTTGTAAAACTAAAAAGGCTTTGCGGTCCCGACGTAGGCGCCTGATAATTGATAGTTTTCGGTGGTTGTTAGAATAACCGCCGCTAAAATGTGAATAAATATAGCCTGACAAATTAACGGAAGGCCCGTTAACGTCTGCTTTGAAATGGATTGGGGCTATTTGGTAGGCTTCGATAAAATATCGTGTTACCTCCTACAATTATCAGCTTTTGTATAAATAGGATAAGTATTTTTGTTTTTTCATTTCTTTTTTGAAAAGGAAAATCCTTCTTCAAAATGGATAGATATTATACCTATTATAAGAGAAAGTCAATGATGCAACGGCTATCCGCATATCCGAACAAAAATACGCATATGAGGTATTTTTGTTCTACGAACAACATTTTAATGTCTTTCGTGGTATAAGTGTGCAAATACAAGTTAGTTGTATAATATTATGTTACAGTCAACAGTTATAAATACCATAAAGGTACAAATTGATGTGTATTTTATAGTACTAGCTCCACGACACTCATCCAAGCTAGTATTAATGTATAGATATCAGGTTTATGTTGTCCTATTCATGTTTTACCACTCATAATATGTTTACCTGTATTTAGCCATCAACAGCTTTTACGAGAAATCTCCCTCATTTCTTACTTTTATGAGGCATTAGACTACATTTTAAAAATAACTTTCAACCTTTACTTACCATCTAACTTTAAGTCGTACACTTGTCTTAAACTAGACAAGTGTCTTGAATACTAACTTATCCTATGAAATATGAACTATATCATACACTTCTCTTTAAAAAATATGACACAAATTAGAGCATCCACAAGCCATGCGAAAAACTATCGACCGCGAACCGAATAGCCCCCTTCGGCGTCTTTGATGTACCGGTCTGTTTACACTAAGCTAACTGAGAAACGAGTCGTTTCAGCGGGCCGTCTGTCGGCCGCTTTGATCTTGCCGACATGTTGAATTATTGCCGACATGTCGGTGACGCGACGCGATCCGCCGCCGCGCTACGCCGAATTTACATCACCTGGTTTTAAGTGATCGTCTATTAGTTGGAAATATTTGAAAAATAACAGCGCCTTTTGTTTGGTTTATGTGTACTAAGTGTTGTTTTGTTTGTATGTGGACGTGTGTGGAACTGCAGTAAAAATGCTGTTTTAACTCTACCAATCGCTACCTTAACATCCTTGTAACCTAAATTGTCAAATTTCACACAATATCTATTTGCTTTTGTGTTTAAAATAAAGATTATTTACATTTAAATACCCACGTCCTATAGAGTCATCACAGTGTTTTCTTCAGATTTCCGTTACAAGGCAATCTCTCAATCCTTATCAATTTCCTTAAATAATGGAAAATCAGACAGAATATTCCCTGTCAATGTACGTATTATTTTTGTTGCTAATATAATGTTTATTCACTGTACCTAGGTACTTAATTTTTTGTACAGCTTTAGTACAGCTTTAAAGTACAGCTTTTTGAATAATTCCACTTTAATTGACAACTCTACCTAACTTAGATATATGTATAAAATTTTAAAAAGAAATAAGTGTCTTATAATAATAATTATTAAAGATTTATTATGTGATATGACACCCTCTGCCAGTTGTATAGAAAGAGCCTTTTTTTTCAAAACAATGTTTCTTTTCTTCAATTTGGTTTTGTAAGATTTTAACTCACCTACAGATTTTATCTACCATTTCTATAATCTATATAAACTGATTTTATAGAAATAAAAACATCAAAAATATGCGTTACAATTTATTATTATATTAACCAAGCATTATTCTGAAAACCGTCACATTAAACAAGACAGCACTAAAATTACAACATTTTTTAACAGAGAAGTTGTTTTTAACTACCTCCACACTTCAGTCATATGCCTATTATACTCACTACAATATTAGATAATGAATATGACTAATAAGTATGGCAAACGTAAAACAATTAATTAGAAGTAATTGCTTGAACTTGAAAGCTGTAAGTGGTGGGCGGGGCCACCGTCGCCCCTCCCATCGCAAACCAAGATGGCTGCCGTACTGCATTTGAATTGAATGCATTTATCCGCTTGTCAATAACAATTCGACTTATGAAGGAATAACGCGGAATTGGGATTCGATTGTTTGTAGGGGAAATATATTTTAAGCGAGTTATTTATGCTGATTTTGCGTTTAAGAAATGAATTTTATACCTACGTGGGTTATAACTAATATACATGTATTAATTATAATAGTGTCATAAGGTTATGTAGCTTTCATAACTGAGTTTTATTTTTGATAAAATAGTACCTATGGGAATATTTTATCGAAAATTATAAATCAATTTTTAACCACCCAAGGCCGAATTTAATTTACCGGATACAAACTGACCAACCCAATTCTAAGCGTTAAATTTGAAAATTGTACTGTTTTACAAAATACGATCCACATAGGTAATTAAAGTTTTTTCGAAACCCACTTTTCTGTTTTCAAAGTCACGATCCAGTAATTCGTATACCCAATAATGATTAGTCTACCAAAGAGGCGCCAACATTCTCTCGGTTAAATAATATGTAATTTGCCGAAATCACCGACAGACCGACAGACAATTAGACCGACATTAACAGGTACAGGAATCAATATAAGAGAACAAAGAAACATTAATGCTATATGTTTTGTGGTGATTTGGGATTAATAACGCCCTGGGGTGTTACCACGTTGGAGTTATTTTTTGTTGGTGACTTTTATTTTCAGGATAGGAAACTGTTAAGGATATCGCCTTAAGGCTTAAAGGAATCGAAAGGCTGAGTAATAAAAATACACTTAAATTATTCATTAATCTATATTTGTTACTTGGCGTTCGTCTGCTATAAATAATATATGAACAGTTAAATTATAATTATAAACTAAATTAGTTGTTAAATAACAATAGGAGAAAGCTCTACTAACCATTGATACCTAAATTATGTACCTAGTTACTAGGTGTACCCCGCGGTTTAGCCCGCATTGCTCCGCTCCTGTTGGTCTTAGCGTGATGATAGGTATATAGCCTATATAGCCTTCCTCGATAAATGGGCTATCTAACACCGAAATAATTTTTCAAATCAGACCAGTATCAGTAGTTCTCAGGAACTACTGGTCTGATTATCGCGTTCAAACAAACTAACCCTTCAGCTTTATAATATTAGTATAGATAATTATAAATATAGGCTTAGGTTTGATATATTTTTCATGCATTTAAAAGTATTTTAATGTCTAAGTTTAAAGTCAAGAAAACTTCAGAAAAAAATCATTAACACTCAACAGGAAAACATCAAACTGGCCATTTATTTTCTCCTCTCAAAATTACAAAAACCAAACAAAATGTATTCGACACATAATTGAAAAGCGTAAACTCACCGAGCCTTTAATTAAGGCCGAATTAGCGCAATTACCAATTTGTCTGTCAATTCTTTGACGGATAGTGGCGCCAGACTTTACCTGCTTTAAAAGTTACTTCCTGTGCGGTCATCATGAATGAACGAAGTTTTTGTTAAACAATTTGTTAGTCATTGTTTGAAGATCAAAAGAACCGCGTCTTTTGTAATTATTGTAAAAGTATTTAAACAAAACTTGTATTTTAGGTATGATTTATATGTTGAAAAGGGATGAAATGAGCGTTTGAATAGTAAAAAAATTGCGTTAGAAAATCTCATTGTTTTAGTTGTGTTTAACATCAGGATGTTGGATACAAAATTAGTCGATTCAGTGATAATTTTAAATTTATTTCAGGATTCATTATTAAAACAAAATATAATAAGTCAATCTATTCTGTAGTATAGCCACTATTGTAATCTCCGGCAAGGATGTCCGATTTGCAAAAATTGATAGCGCGAACGTATTCATATTATTAAATAATAAAATGTCGACAACATTTTTTAAAGTTAGTTGGTTTCGTTTCTGACTCCTTCATGCTTCGTTTCATACATTAAAAGCTCAACAAACTAAAAAAAAAGGGAAGAAACACAAAACAAACAAACTTGCCACATAAAACACAATTAATTGAAAAAAATAAATACTCAACCCGTTCGAAGAATGCCTCACTATTCACGAACTTCAAAATATTTAAAGTATTTCATCTGAATTTAGTACCATAAATAACTAGGCGACCTGACAAAATGATTGAGACAAAAGAAATTTCCGAATGCCGCGCTGAATGCGATGCGATTCCGCTAAATCGATAGAAGAAGTAGAATACATATCGGGGTAAAGTTGGCAGATATTCCAGCATTCCGCCGACAAACGACGCGTTTAAAAACGTCAAAATGGCGAAGCTCTTCACGGGTGGTTGGCACAAAAAGCTAGTATCGGTAAGCGCCTGTTTTAATTTTGCAGCCCGCATGCCGGGAGACGAAGAAAGACACTGTGTGAATACATAGTGAAATGTTTGCATGCTTCTTCCATATACTTGTTGGATACCATTTTTATAATATGGTGTTGTTTGTAAGAATCAGATTTTATGCCTGAATAGGTCAAAACATCTTTCAAACGGCTTGATTTAAAAACTGAATGATTTACAAATTAATTGGCAATTACAACTTTAATACAATAAAAATAAATAAATGTGAAGTTCCAGTGCACACAATAATTCTATACTTACCTTTAATAATATTGTTTACGAACCAAAGTTTACAGAAAAAAATAAATATCAATTTACAGATAGGTACCTACCTATAGATCATGTATAGATCAATCCTATTCAATCCTTCAAGAGAAATTTATTTTGTAGTGTACCTATCAATTTAAAAATCTATCAGAAATTATTAGTAATATGATATAGTTCCCTTGAATCTATAAATTTTGAATTTCACCGATTTAATCTATAAAAATTAATAAACCAAAAAGATAAAAGTTCAGCACCTATCATATTTAAATAACTTTTGCCCAAAAAGGGTAACAATAGAATATAGATTCGCATTAATGGCGGATGCTATTATAATTATTTGCATGCAATTTTCGTTTCGCCCACACACATTGCTTGATGCCATAGTCTTTGATTAATTTTGATTTGTCTGTTTTTTTTTAACAATTCTAGATTTTATAGTCATGAGTCATGTGTTTATTGTTGTTTAAATTTTTACAACCTTAATATAGTCAAATAAATATTTATATGTTTCTTCAACAAACTCAATACCTACTTTGAATTTATCGAAGTTACGAGTTTTGCGGGAAAGATTCTGCAAAATATACTGAATATGAAAGCGGATGATAGATACATATTACTCAAAATAATAATAGATACTGGTAATCCAAGTAAGCATAATATGAAATTTAGTAGATAATGTATAAAAAGGCTCAATATTTGTACCTCTTTATATGCCGTGCTGATTACTTACCAGCGAAGTAGCCACTAAACATTTACTATAAAATAAAATAAAGCGGGTTACACACAATTCATAATCCCAATCCGCCAGTCAGTACACAGCCTTAGCTTAAGTGAGATTAATCATAGCGACGATGATAGATGTGCATAAAGCATGGTGTATGAATCAGGCTTTATTTCAACTTTACAGGTTTCTGACAGGTTCAAATCAGGTGCATTTTAATGGTTTTAAATTATATCTTAAAGTAAGTAAAAAGTAATGACGAATTTGATGTGGAAATATAATATATTGATAGATATAGAGGTACAAGAAGGGGAGCTTTGCTTTTACTCTGTTTTAAAAGAATTATCGATTATAATTAATCAATTTTCCTTACATAGTAACAACTAGCAATTGAAAGATAATGCTATGATTTAATTCATATTGAAAGAATAAAATACCACAAGCAGAGAGATGCTACAAGAAACTTTTGCGTCGTATATTTCATAACAATCTTATAATTATGACGGTTTATAATATCCATTTTTCAAAATTTAAAGCACCTCCTAAACCTTAATTCGCAACATTATCAAAAAAAAGTAATTGCCTTAACGGAATATCGACATTTTGAAGTTCAAGTATCTCAGGATATATCTGTGGAGTGTTTTAACGTAAATTCGACAAAGAGCCGCCAATGTGTCGACATGGCGATAAAATTGAACTTGAGAATGAGATAAGTGCGGCGGTTATTTGAAAGGACTATTTAGGGATCCGCAAGGTAATTTTTATACCAAGAAACATATTTGAACAAATATTAGGTATTTTTTAAGTCAGTCATTGTCATTGTAATTACACATTAGTAAATTCTCCATTAATTGCTCAACGCACATAAAATATACTCTAGAGTTAATTAAATTTATGTAAAGCCACAAAAAAGCAGTAAAAATATGCTGCCTTTTGTAAAATTTCATAGTGAGTAGAGCTAATTTTGGAAATTCCTCGTTTGAAAGTTCAGCTAATGAGTTAATTGCAATTAAAATATATTTTGAATTTACCTAGTACCTAATATCTAAAGATCTGTTTATGTTTTCAATTTAATTGTTAAAAAAAATATGTGTACGAATTATTATGCTTCACTACAACTGCTTACTATCCCATTTTTTTTAATAATACAAGAACTACTGAACCCACGTTTTCGCACGGATCACGCTTAGCCACTCAGTTAATTAGGTAGTATCGTGTGAAGTGACGTTAATCTGAGCTAACTTGTCTGGCTCACCGAAATCTTTATCTCAACTTTTGAGATTTTAATTGATCTTGAAAAAGAATACACATGGCTCTGCAAGGGTGACCATGCTTTTCTAAATGTTCCCAAACAATAAAAAATGTAGTAGGTTACATATTTTAAAAAATATTTATATAGGTAAGCGTTATTAAAATGCGGAGAAAAGGAATTTAGTTAGGCTACTTCATTGTGCCATTTTTCGACAAAGGTTTCCTTGGTGTATTTCGCAACTAGCAAATATTTTATTTTCTGATAGCTGATTACAATAGGAAATAAATGTTTTTTAAAATGAGTTAAAATAATCTCTCATAATACAATTGAATATAAGCAAACTGCTTATCAATTTAACCTAAATAAATGAACACAAGCCGCGGTAGTTTAAAACACAGTTTAAAAACGATTTTCATGAGGTTGAAATGATTCAGAAATAAAATTAATTCAAAGAATCATTACTTTATAAAAGCACAAGTAATAAAATTTATAGTCCTTAAAATAATTTTATCGTTATCTCACTAAAAGCCAAAATATAGTCACCCCACAAGTGTTTAAATACGAAACGGATGTTTTAGTATAATCCATCTGAGAGTGGGCAATTAAGTCGTTCTACGTGAAAGTCTGATATAAATTCACTTTATTTATCGACTGCTCTGTTTTATTCGCGATTCAACGTATATCCTCCATTTAACATTAATTTGGAATAGATTTTATATCCGCTGTAAATCGGTTGAAATTGTCAGTGTTTAGTGGATTTAAAGTGCGATTTATTTTCGTACTAGCTTCCGCCCGCGGCTTCGCCCACGTGGTGTTTTGATAAAAGGTAGCCTATGTTCTTTCTCAGGGTCTAAAGATTATCTGTGCCAAATTTCATCAAAATCGGTTGAGACAGACAGACAGACAGAGTTACTTTCGCATTTATAATAGGTATTAGTAGGGATTATTTTCACTGTTATTAAGTAGTTTAAAATATAATAGGTATTGTAATCGTATTATTTTCCACTTGGTTTTTAGCTGTGTAATTGCCGGTTGTAATACATAACGTAACCACTTCACCTATGACCATACAAAATAAATATAATATAAACAAAATACTGATAATTGATAATAAATTTATACTGAGTCAGATTGTTAATCTTACGACTTCCCTAATTACTGTGTAAATATCAAATTCAAAGAAACCATTAACAACTCGCTTGCTAACTAAAAAACTATATTTTAACACCGTGTTTGTATTATTGTTCCTTGAAATGTTAAATTTTCTAAGAATTCAACTGTAAACACTAAATTGAACTTAAACAATATGGGTTAAGAATCATTTTCAATTAATGAGTAAGCATAAAATTTGTTATACGAATATACACTTTATAGCCTAGTACTTATGATTTAATATTGTATGATACGAGACAAAAAAAATAAGGTCCGTTCACAACTACGTCCAAATACAAACAGTAGCTGGCGACAGTCGGCCACCCGTAGGTTTAGGCCTTTTTCTAACAATAATATGATTTATAATAACATGATTGTTCCTTTTTTCTCGCGTATTTTATTTAAAACATATCTTTCGTCATCTAGGAATGTCCCACTGTGAACTGGCCTTAACTTTCAAAAGTATAAAAACATCCACGTGTTTCATGGTAATAAAGTAAAAAGAGATAAACAAAATACATTATCAAAATAATATAAAAGATATCATAAAATATGATTTTTTGAACTAAATAGTTGTTCCCAAACTCTCAGAAACTAAATCACGCTTCCTTTGAGCATTAAATTACTTCTTTCAGCTAATTCCAATAGGAAATAACAAAAGGCAATGGAATTAAAATTGAAAAAAAAGCAATTATGTTGTTAGCCAAGTACAACGTAGAATTTCAATGAAACATAAAAGATAAATGTAAAAGCATCAATTTATGTATCAATTCGCATAAATGAATTGACTTAACGCCTTACAAAGTGGAATGGTAATACGACTATTTTTAAAAAACAGCTTTCGTGAGAACCCTAGTACGACTTTTAATGTTCTTAATTTTGCCCCGTTATAGCGAGTTCTGCAGTTTTTATGCCCGATTATCGTTAAGTAGTGACTTAAGATAGACTATTTTATCGACGTTATCATTTAATTTATAAGCAAAGCTATGTTTATAAAGTATCCGGTTTTATTGGCGTAATAAAATTAAAAATGGCAATAACTGACTGAGACGCGTTTTTATGCGACACAATTATGGTATAGCGTCTGAAATTAAGTATTATAATTTATAATGCTTTTCGAAGCATTTATTATTTGTTATATGATATCTGCCAATTAATTGAATGTTGTGCTCGTGTTTTCTGCAAAATATATCGAAGTTTATTGTTTTTATTTATTAGTTTATGATAGCGAAAGGTTATTGAAATTATGTAAAGTATAAACTATTATTTTATGACCAGTCCATTTAAATCTGAATGTTAATTAAAAATCTATAAAACTAAATTGTGTATTATTATTAAATATCCATATGTTTGTTCACATGTTTAATAAGAGATTAATACAGCACCTATCAAAAAACAAATGTTATTCTTTCCAAAAGCCAGTCCTAGACCACACATAACATAATCCACACGGATATAGACATAACGTCAATGTCAATTGAAGAGGCCACCATTACGCTACTGTGTATTTTAACGCTTGTCAAAACATGGCTACTGTAACGGTCAGGCGAGTGCTTGCTCTGTGTAAACACTCCATAATATTCGACTGTCTATGATTTTTGTATTTTGACATTTTAGTTTTATTTGGTATATCGATGCAGGTAAGAAAATTAAAGATGGATAGATGTTTTTTCCTGTCACATACTAAGAAAATTTAATAATAAGAAAAAGCTCAACATTTTGTCTCTCTCACTTATATCGCATGATACATTTAGTTGCAAGTCATAACAATACGATTCTATTCATGTCTATAAGATATATGGCTTTATTTAATAACATTATTTCAGTAATGAGGATCGTGAATGTCTTTAGCAGAAAGTTGTTACGGGTCGTTAGTCATGATGTACTTAATTTTATTAATATCGTATATTCGATATGAATAACACCTATCCTCTTATAGAATTTCCTTTGCAGTTATTCAATATGAGGCACATATATTGAACAGTTCTATCCATAAAACCACAGATCACAGAAACTAAAGGGAGATATGGTTAGGGGGCGGGGCCGGTGTCGCAGCAATATGTACAAAAAGAGAACAAACTGTAGCGGTGCTGTATACGTACGTCACTTACAATCTAGTGTGCGAACGAATAGTCGCTCTCATATTTTTGTGTGATGACACGCACACAACGCGAAGGATTGTTTTGATTTTGTTTACTGCAGTTGTGTGCGTAAATTTTTTATGAGACACGGTTTCGTACTCAGCGCAAGCGATTGGCATCTCTCTAGATCTCTATGCATAAAACCCTTGCAAAGCACACAACTAACAACCAAAGATAATAACATCTTTGAGTGACGCATCCTTCAGTTAAAGTCACCTCCACGGACCGTAATTATCGAAAGCACGTAACTATAACGTCAGGATAATCATAAAGGCTCATAATGGCCTGACCCTGGCCTGTGGTTACAGACAAATTACACGTTGCCATGACTACGATGTCCGTTCATCATTGGTATGATTAGGCTGGTTAGGGACTTGGCGATTGGAGATAAGTCGCGGGAACGTTTAGGCTTTTTTACATGAAGGAATTGTAAGGTGAATGAATCAAGAAAGTTTAAGAAGATGAATGCATGTTTGTTTGGACGAAATTTCGAATGGAGATAGTCAAAATTGTTAGTAGTAAATAGATATTAATTCGATACTTGTTATGTCAGCAACTAGTTTGTTAACGTTCATGCGTGTTTCTAATATTTTTTTTTTTGAAGTAAAATATATTACTAAAACTTGTGGTGGTAATAATGTTCTTTAATTCCACGAATGCATTTTTCAATATTTTATAACAATTGGTAGGTTGTGTGTAGGTATGTTCAAAAAAGCTATATCCTTCTTCTAACATTTCCACATTGCCTTTACATGGCACAACAATTAGTGTCCTCGTGTATACTCCGCCTTAATTATATAGTACGCTAGTGCACGTTCCGGCATCGGCCGTCATTATTGGCCACTTTGTTGGTGATTTTTTGAAAACCACACATAAGTATACCCCTTCTAACAATAGCAATTTCATAATTTGCATCCATCAATGGATTGTAACGAGATATTAAATATAATCATAGCTATAAAATGCTATCGATAATGTAGCTTATTAAGCAACGAATAATACCTCAATGTCTAAGAGACTAATATTAATTATGTGAAAAGGAAATTATACATCTGACTGTTGAATAGGTACGCATTCATGCAGTGGCTACGACTTTCCAAATGTTTATTATAGACTCCATACCGACTTATGGCTTTGAATGTTTCGATTTTTTCTTTATTATTACGGAGTAACTTTGTTTGCAATAGTTTACAAAATAAACAACACCAGCTATAAGCTAAAAGTTAAACTTTAATTGTAAATTTGACTCAATAATCAACTCCAGAACTCTATTGTTCAATTTTAATAACTTTTTCTGTTTGTTAAGTGCTTTAGAAATTTCATATGCATCTTTATCGCAACAACTTGTAAGTAGCGGGTATTAATAGCTTATAATAAACACACCCCATACTCGTAAGTACCCATTCTAGTACACGCAGTAATGTAACAAAAACCATTACGATAAAGAGGAATCATTATTATTACTTCAACAGCTAACCGCTCAGTCCAATTATATATCGATTATAATCGATATACGGAGAATGAATCGAGCATCGATTTCTTTTATCTGTCAATCAAACGCACCGATTCTGATCCAATCAGGGACTTCAAACAAGAATGGTACCGATTGACATAACAACTTTGAATCGTAGCACCATGGTATAGAGTACAAAGTGTAAAGTTCTGACGTGTAAATAAATTTGTGAATCAATAGCTATGTCTCGATCTGGGATTGATTGACGGCTGATCGATAATACTCTAAGCTACTGGTTTGATTACTCGAGATAAAAAGCTTTGTATGTAAAGTCGATTTAAAAACTATTGGACGCGTGTGGTTTTGATTTCGGTTCACACTGCTTAGGAGAAATAACGTTCTTTTAAACGCTTCAAGAATTTTTAATAAAGGCAAAACGGATTAAAAGAAAATAGGGTTAGTTTACAGGAATACTTGAACCGATATAAGCAAAGATATAATATGATAAGACCTCTTTAATGTTCCGTATGTTTTTAATTTTTATATTCAATATTGTTGAGGCAGTTTGACCTTTTATAGAAGAAATAACAGTAACAAAAAAAACAAATCAATCTGTATAAGAAAAACAAACTAATGAATGCACGTCAATTTAATCAATGAACGCTCTACCATAAAATTTTGTATCAATAAAAAAGGTAAAAATGGTACATAAACATTAAAAGTTTACGCTACATTTATGTTATTTTCTTCATTATAACACCCTAGCTTTCTCCAGAAACCCGAACAGATAGTTAGATAATAGATATAAAACCCCTGTAATTACTACTATATCGTTGCGTCATCAGACATTGTTTTTCATTGATCCAAATTCAAATTGGCTAGATACGTTATCAATTATAAGAATAATTACTCAACTCGTTATCTTACGATAATGTTACGGTAGCACAAATGTCTGTCCACGTCTAACTGTCATTTTAAAATTGATAAAAATGTAATGATTTATAGGCTGTAGAGTAGGGCTGTGCGAGCAATGTTTGTTGTTTTTTATTATCTGTTATTATTTTATATTATCGTCTTAATTTCCTCTCCAATAATAATAGTCATTATTGCATTTTATGTATACTTACATACATTATAGCAAAATATACGAAAATGTGTTTGTTAGCCTTTTTTCACGTCACATAGAGCAGCAAAACAGTTCAAATTTCAAAATATATAAATATTGTTCAAGGTAAAACAAATGTTCTTATTAAATTACTCCTTACCCATACACGCGAGAAGTTACATATTTATAAATAGGATTTAATTCGATTTGATACGTTTCGATTATAATCCAGTTAAGCTTCTTAAATCTGACATTTCATAAAAAATATTGATTAAGTGACAGCCCTATGAACGGTCAGCAATAAAAGTATTCGTTTATTAAGTTCATTACGAGGACCGCGGTAAGGTGATCCGTTAAGATTTAACCAGTAGCCGAGAGTGTGAATAGGGTTGGCAAATTATTATGAATAGTTTTTATTTATTTTTAAGAACTAAAAGTTTGGAAAGTGAATTTAATTGTTCGATAGTGAAAGTGTTGATTAGAGTTAGAACGTAAATAGTCTATTTAATTTTTTTTGCAAAAAACAATTTGTAATTATTAAAACGACATGAAATAGGAAATTTCTTACAATCAAATTCAATTAATACTGTTTGAACATAGATATAAATGCCTTCCGCAAATATTTATCATGTCTGATATCTGCTACAAAAATATAATAAACAGAGTTGATACAAAAGTTTCATTCAACATTTTGATATTTATTACATACTAATAATATTTTATTGTTTCCTTTTTGTCTGACGCTACATAATATCAGATGGTCAATAGTCAGGCAGTGTTCACTTGCTATTCGTTTGACAGCAAGATACGGCTGATAATAATGACAGCACCGCCCTGACAGTAATGGACTGCCGAATTTTTATTGAGAAACTAGGCTCATTATTATTTATATTAAATTATTTAATTTCATATTGAGAGGGTATTTTCACGTCTTGTTTTGCACCCTTTTTTTGTTGCAATGTGGTTGGTACTGTGTTTAACAGCTGTTAACATACAATTTGAACAAAAATTGATTGTTCATGTGGTAGAAAATTATTGTTTACATATTTTGTTACTCCCATTGCCAACGTCCATACCACGTTGAATACACCGGTTCTCGTCCGATCACCGAAGTTAAGCAACGTCGGGCGCGGTCAGTACTTGGATGGGTGACCGCCTGGGAACACCGCGTGATGTTGGCTTTTTTACAATTCCGTTTTTTTTTTCATATTTATACATATCCCATACTTACCTATAATCCTATTAAAAATATTTTTTTAATAAATATTATCAATTTCAGTTCTTATCCGACTAACTTTCGCAATGCTTATAAATAACATATAAATATTACTTAGTGATTTAACACCAAGAATTACTGACGCCAATGCAAAGGAAAATTTATGGGGATAACTTTAAAATATCGCTTGCTAACGAGCGTGCCAATGTATATAAAATATTATAATGATGTATGTTTGTGTATGGAACTTTTTGATATGTCAACGATAAAACGATAAATCCCTTAAAAAAATATTTTCAGACTCACCAATATTTTTTACGAAATGTGACAAATATTACTCACTAGGTTTCCGCCCGCGGCTTCGCCCGCGCAGTTAATGAAAAACCCGCATAGTTCCCGTGGGATTTCTGGGATTGCGTCATTTTCCCGGGATAAAAAGTAGCCTATGTCCTTTCTCGGGTATCAAAATATCTCCATACCAAATTTCATGAAAATTGGTTCAGTAGTTTAGGCGTGAATGAGTAACAGACAGACAGAGTTACTTTCGCATTTATAATATTAAGTATGGATTTGATTTTAAAAATGTGATGTGTATTATATTATAAAGGTTTGCTAAATAAAGTAAACATCAAACGCAGCTAGTTACCGCTCGACATGCGACAACCGGTGACAGCGACACGGAGACGCCGTCAATACAGCCTTAAAAAGTGACAAGATTTATTTCTTATTCAATTTAAAACTCGCGTCAAACGTCTTCTGATCTTGACGTATGGAACATGCTTTATTGAGGTGAAAGCTGACAGCGCCATTCCGTAGGGTAAGTGCATCTGGTGGTGACACTTTGGTGCCAATGTTTTATATCCTATGTGATTAAAAATTTAAAAGTAGTGACAAGTGCGTGTAGAACATTTACACTTGGTAGACATTTCAAAGTCTTTTGTAGTGTTTTAATTATATTTGAAAATATTTTAATAATTAGCTGTATTTCTCTAGATTTACACAACATTTTCTTTTAAAATTAATTCTAACGTTGCATTCTTTTTTTTTAAAACTCAAACTCAAACTCAAACATTTATTTATTCAATTAGACTTCTTCGA
>CAJQZM010024761.1:21060-37025 GCA_907164665.1 Colias nastes
ATTTAAAACTACGAGCTGATGTTCACTCAGCTGTTGACATCTGTCATCAGCCTTATTTTTATTTATTGGTTTTGCACTTACCATCGAAATATGAATTATAACAAATTAAACTAAATTTATTTAATAGTTTTATTTAAACGTTCCAAATAGCGTTGTTTTACCTTACAAATTATACGGACGTCGGATCAAAGTACGTAATATTTATGATACTTGGTTGCAAAAAATAAATGCAGTCATATTATATTGATCGATCTATTGTATTCAATACAAATGATGGAAAAAATTCGCTTTCTTGTGAGCCGTGGAAATCTTAGAACTGTTATTCTCTTATTTTAAATACGTTATTGACAGTTGATTCACATGGTTGATGTACTAGGTTGTGTAAGAGGTCTGGAAGAGGCAAATTTCATGATTATTAATACATAGTTAAGATCCGATTTATGCTTAGAAATGATATCTAGGTCTGCTGGCAAATATATTATGATGAAGATGCAACACAAGTAAACTAAACAAAATGATAGAATTTCCTAGAAAACCGATTACCAAATATTTCAATTTAAGAGAGCACGGAAAAAAAGTGGATAATCCCAAAAACAAGACAACTATAACAGACCATATTATGTAAAGAGAAGGAACTTTACTCATATTTGAGAATTAAAACCACACGCTCAAGTACTAGAAAGACAACAACAACAATAAAACTAAAATAATAACTACACAAATTGTACATTCACAGCTACATGTGTTCATAATCTTATTACAATTCATGAGCGAGCGACAATGACGAATAAAATTTAGTTCTATAAAATTTAAACTAACATTTTCAATGCACGCTGAGTACATGTGATAAATGTGTAGAGTTTCGCGAAATTAATGTTTCAACAAGTACAAAGTATCCGGCAAAGCTAATGTAGCGACTGTCAAGACTCACTGTAGGGTCAGCATGTAAAGTTCTAACGTGGGACTAGGAAAGGCGGGAATTTGTACGTCTTTTAAAAATAATTAATTAAAGGTTATGTTTTTCTATTCACAACATTATTACTAAATTATTTTATTATATTTTTATTATACATATAATATAACGATATTAAAATCATTTAAGTCTACCTACTTACAATAAAAAAGGAACGAAGATGAGTTGGATACTTTTCACAATGAAATATTTCCCTTCAGCTTCTTTTTAGTTAAAAATGCGACGTCATATTATCGAAAAAGGACTGAAGCAAATTCAAAATTAACTTTGAAGTTTACTGCATAATTCTTCAACTTCATACATAAGTTTCGCTATTTTCTTCAAGCCTGGTCACCGTGTAACAGCAACTTTTTGTCGGTAGTCAACCACCTCGCCGCAGACAGGCTTGATCTATTCTCCTACGGGTCCACATTTTTATCTTACAAAGTGCTCAGATAGACACGGAGAAAAGTTTGTGGAAAATTCATCTCCTGCAAACTTTAGAACGGCTTACCTTTCCTGAATAGGTAACCAAATTTGAACTTAATCACTAGAGGATATAGTTGAAAATGGTTTGTAGGTGGGAACATAGTTGAGTTAAGAAAAGGCAATAAGCGAAAGAGAGGGGTATAAATATATGAAGGTACATTAATCTAAACAGACGTGCATTCCTTTGTGGGGGGCAGAGTTGAAATGGCGTGAAAATATGACTTGTTATTTATGTCCTATCACGGTTGAGATGAGAATTCGCGATACCAGTTTAAACAACTTTGAGGAATTGGTATATTGTTGCGGTAGGACTCGTTTAAATACCCGGAATTGGCTAGGTGCCTATTTTTGGGCTTATTTTTTTGGGTTTTTTAAATCTGCGGACTAAATGCAAGATAATTAAAACTGAAGTAATATAATGTCAATAATTATCATTGTAAAAAAACTGGGTGCGAGATTTTTTTTATCATTTTGTACCAAATAGTTTATACCCACTGCTTCTTTCTATTCTTCGATATATTTTACACAAATTCTTAATCTATTTACATATTCACATTGCACTTTATTACTCAGGGGTTTAAACTAAACAAATAAATTAATATCAAGTTATTGATCTCTTGAAAAGTTTCACGTAAAGTAAACTTCGAGGGTAATGAAATCGTGATTTACTCCTCCCAATATAGCGAAGTAAGCGCTAACTCACTACAATCGCTGGATAACCGCGCTGACTTTATGACGTCATTACACTCACACCGTCTAAGCTGCAGCACTTTTTCGCTGAATTTATTTGACAATTATTAAGGTGTCCGCATTAAGGGGGCATTAGAGCCAGCGTAGTAGAGGAAATTCATGTTTTTCTTGGGATGTTTTCGGCCGTAACTCAGCATAAAGGCCGGCACGTGCTAACTATTAGCTCCCCGACGGCGGATTAGAAAATAATTCAGCTCTGAATGTTATTATGGAGCTGAGTCGGATTTATTTTATTGCCCGCGAGATATATGCTGGTCTTTTGGCTTTATCCGCTCTTCCGCAGTTTGTTTATTGGCGTTCTAGATAAACGTAGCAAATTTTATAGTCGTTGGGAACTTTTTCAGATGCGACAGTTTCCGTGTAAATCTTGTTTATGTGCAGTTTGGTGTAATTATAGCGTTTTACGCTTGAGCTACTGCCGATATTGAATGTTCGTATAAAATATTATTGATTGCGGCAATAAAAGCTGCTTTATGCTTGCCTCGCTTATTTGTTTCGCGTTTGTGTCGTAATTCATAGATATTTTCGTTTCATGTTTTTCCACTTTGTGTTACACCATATTTTTATAACGTTCAAATCGTCTGTTCGTACGTAGCATATTGTGTGATTTATTGCAAATTTCAATAAACAAGTTTCACTATAAAATAATCTTGAATCTACTTCTGAAGTAGTGTAACTTTAGAGAATTTACGCAACGTAATTTAAATAAATGAGATAATAAAGTTAAAACAGTTTGGTCTATTCTCTGATAATAAAGTTAAAACAGTTTGGTCTATTATTAATGGTGAAATGGGTAAAAGCAAATCAAGTAATACCATAAAACTTGTAAATAATGACAGGGTTATTGACAAAAGTGCTGATGTTGCGCTTGCTTTTGAAGAATTCTTCAGTAGTGTCCCTGCTACTATTACTAATAGTTTAAATTCGTCTTCAGCACTTGCAGAAACCTTTTTGAGGGACCATGTTGCGGGGTGCAGTACATTATTTGAATTACGACACGTAACTGCTAGTGATATTGTTACTGCCTTTAAGACGCTTAATCTAAAAAATACTTTTGATCTTTGGGGAATGTCCGTAAATTTAGTTAATAATATAATAGAAAATATTGCGAATAATTTAGCTTTCATATTTAATAAGTGTTGTGACTATGGTACATTTCCTAATTTACTAAAGCTTAGTAAAGTTATACCTCTATTTAAGAAGGGCGATCAAGAAGACTGTAACAATTATAGACCTATCTCTATTTTACCAACATTAAGTAAGGTATTCGAGAAGTTAATATTAAACCAATTGAGTAGTCATTTTGCATCTAATAATTTACTGCACACCAAACAGTTTGGTTTCACAAAGGGGCGCTCAACCACAGATGCTGGAGTTGCACTTCTAACACATATAATATAAAGCATGGGAAAACTCAAAAAATGCTCTGGGGATATTTTGTGACCTCTCCAAGGCATTTGACTGCGTTGAACATTGTACTTTGTTACGTAAACTTAATCACTATGGAATTAAAGGAAAAGCCCAGAACCTCATAGCGTCATACCTGCATGATAGGATACAGACTGTAGTTGTTAATGGAGAACGTTCTAGCGGTGCGTCAATTAACATTGGTGTTCCACAGGGGTCAATTTTAGGTCCCTTCTTGTTCTTGGTATATATCAATGATCTTCCCTATTATTTGCAGGATAGGTGTGAAATAGTTCTGTTTGCAGATGATACCTCATTAATTTTTAATGTGGATAGGCATGACCCAAATGTTGACGAAGTGAACAGTGCTCTTTTACACATATCTGAATGGTTTACTGCCAATAATTTATTATTAAATGCCAAAAAAACCACTTGTGTTGAATTTTTACTTCCTAACGTAAAAAAGTTGAACAGAGATATTACCTTGAACGGGGAGGTATTGCATCCTACTGAGTCTACTGTATTTCTAGGGTTAACATTGGACGAGAAACTACAGTGGGGAGCCCATGTCAACACCGCTGCAGGTAAGCTCAGTTCAGCTGCATATGCAGTCCGAAAAATAAGGCATCTCACCGATGAAGATACGGCTAGATTGGTTTATTTCAGCTACTTTCATAGCATTATGTCCTATGGAATTCTACTGTGGGGCAGGGCTGCAGATATAGAAACTATATTTATCTTACAGAAAAGAGCCATTCGCTCTATATATAATTTACGTGCTCGGGACTCACTAAGAGATCATTTTAAGAATACTGGTATCCTTACTGTACCATCACAGTATATATTTAATAATATTTTGCATATACACAAAAGCTCTGACTTACACACAAGAGTAGGAGATAGACACGATTATGGCACAAGGAACAGGAATAGAATTGAAATGCCATTTTTCCGATTAGCTAAAGTTAAAAATTCATTTATGGGTCAAGGTATACGCTTTTACAATAGAATTCCTCACAATATTAAAGAGTTTAGTAGTTCTAAATTTAAAACTTATATAAAAAATGTACTAGTTCAGAGAGCGTACTACAGTATTCAGGAATATATGGACGATAAAGACCCATGGAGGGTTGTCGCGTAAAAACCACAGGACAGTTCTTTGGCATATTATGATATATTAGGTAGTTAGATATAAGTTACATATTATGTAATATTGACATGATTTTAAAAGAGCAACTATGGAGTTTCTTGCCGATTCTTCTCCATAGATACTGCTTTCCGAATCGGTGGTAAATGTAAAAAATACTTATGTAATGACGATTCGAAAGTGCTACTAAATAGTAGTCTAATTGAATAAATGAATGTTTGAGTTTGAGTTTGAGAGATCAAGAACAACTCTACAAAATCCCAAAATGCTTACAAATAAAACATTTCCCAGCAGCTAAGTTACTTTTAAAATTACATAACATTTGTGTCACAGTACTAACTACGAACAGAGACAATTTTAAAATTCTCATATAGCGAGTGTCATGGCGGTACCAGCATCTGGCACTCTTGTAATTTTCACAATGTTGGCAGTAATATTTCCAAGGCTGCCACATTAGCGGATGTAATTGCGAGCTCAGGTGGCAATAAATAATGCGAGGGTAACACAGACGTTGTGCAATGCTTGTTGCAAGTCATATGTTAGGAGGCGGGAAGCAAGCCATTAGGGAAGATTTGTTTTTGTTAACGTTCTGCGGAATTAAAAAGTTACGTCTGGTAATGGAGCTCGTAAATCGTGTTCGCTTTAAAGACGTGATTGTTATTGAAGTCGATACTTTAAAGTTTTTGTCTTGCCTTTTGTTTTTGCACTAAGATTCAAATTAGACCGTCATTTTTCTATTGCTGTTAATTTTTTAGTTGAGATTATCGATATTTTGTGTATCATTTAATACACTTTGTTTACATTTGATTTATTTGTATTCATAAGATGAATCTCATGATTTTAACATATTAAATTATTCGTTTATCCGTTATCCACAACAAATTATCCGCACATACATAATACATTTGCGTCATTTATTTAACCGTTTAATAAAAACATACAGCAATTCCACCCCGATAAAAATGGAGAAAAACTTTAACATTAAGGTAATCACTGCGAAGTAACCGACCCCATTCGTTTGAACAAATGAGCGCTTGAAGCGATTTATTAAAGCGATAAGCGCTAAGTGGTGCCCACGTAAATATCTTCCTTGCGTTAGTTAGCGCCTTAGCGCTCTAGCGATGCATTTTGCTTGATCTAACATGTAGTCTAGGTTATACGCGACATTTTATACCCTAGATAATATTAATAGGGAATCGTTTAAATGCATCTAAGTCAAATAAAATTATAAAAAATTGAAATATGATTTTGCAATAGGCGAGATATGTTTTAATATAAAATATAAGATAAAGAGTGTATATGGATTTAGAGATAACTGCTAGTTTAGGAAAAAAAAATTGTTGCTCTTCCACGCGAAAACTACCTAATCGATGTGGCTGCAATTTTGTCCTTTAATAACTTATAAACTGAAACACACATTGGACTTTCACCAGGGCTACGATCGATCAAAACCGCGGGCTACAGCTAGTCTTGTCACAGCCAACGCTTCTCACTTGCGCCATAATAAATAACACTTGTCAGTGCAAGTAGGCTGCTTACAATTTACGTTCCCGTTTTATTTGACTATTGCACGTACTCACTTCGTGTTATATATTGTTCTCGTGATCTAATAAAACTATTTGATAAATTGCTTGACTTTTTAAAAGTTACTTGTTGGTTGATGCATTTGTTTTTTGGTTTTAGGGTTGAAAGGTTATATGAAAGTGAGAATCAAACACTGAAAGATGTGTGGATGATTTTAATACCAACTACTGAACCAAATTCATTAATTTTTGTATAGATTTAGAATGTTGAAGAAGGTCCAACGATACTTTTGGTTTTACCACCGTTGGGAGAAATAATATTCATTGAACATAAAGCATGCGCTATTCAACTTGAAGGTAAATATTGGTGAAGCCACGGGCAGGATAGCTAGTATTTTATAAATAACATCTTCACGTTACCGTCAGTATTGCACGCAGTAATAATAATAACGTCACGCTACAATGTTATTACTATTAACCGCAGAACAGCTCAATACAACGATCAGCCATCTTATCTTTATCGATAATAGGGGATTGTGCCAACACTACTTCACTACCAACCATTAAACCGGCTCACACAACTCTTAACCTTAACACACCTACATAAGGTTCATTATTAATTAGCAAACAGTCTAATAGTGTCGTAGACAAGACCATATCAAAGAGAATGTACTCGCAAATTAGAACCCTACATTTTGAATTCAACCAGTGTTACCGAGATATCGGAATCGAGATAAAATTGAAATCGTTAGAGAATAAATATCGATTGTTGAATCGATATTCCTTACTGGGGTTTTTAAATTAACGGTGATACGATCATTCGGATTGTGTTTAGAATAATGCGACGGGGGCACAATAAACTTTCGTTTGAAACACGATTTCTTTAGGGCACTTTCTAGTTTCTAGTATGACTGGTTTGCAATATTATTAAAATGTAGATAATATTCATTTTAAATACTTATTTTGAAATTTATTATAATACGAATTTACGAAATTATACGAAACTGCTGCTTTAATCTAATCGTTGTTTTCCTGAAATAGTATTATATACTGGTTCTATTGAAATAACAACAAAAAGCGAAATATTTTTATAAAGTACATTTTTACTTCTTTATTTCTAAAATAGACAGATTTCCAACCAAATCAGTCAAATTAAAGCACTCCAATATATAAAAACACACTAAACTTCTTGGAGATCCCAAAAAACACACGTGCGGTAGCCCTAACTCCACGAAATAAGAATAAGAACAAAGAGCAATAAAGTACATGTCTTATGTGTACAAAAGCTAGTAAAGAGGGAGAGCTAGACAAGGCTAAGGGATGAAACACACTGTTTATGTAAGTGGCAACATTTTTCAGCGCTCCAGCCAACAGCTAATGTAAGCCTTTTATCTTTGCGCTTCGCTAAACTACTCACACTTTGCCAAACTATCAGCGAATCCTACAACTAATTTCGATTAGGGTTGTCAGCGTTTAATTTTTCATAATTTTAATTATAAACTTAGCTTGTAAGTGTAAAAATAATTGACAATAATGCAAAAAGCATCAATTCATATCCAAAAATTTTCATAATTAAACACTTGAAAATGTAAGAGTAAGGTGAACATGCATGTATAATTGCGGTGAACAACCATTTAACGTTTGTTATTGTAGAAATACTATTAATAAATTTTAGTTATCTATTCATAATGCAGCATAGTAAATTATTAAAAGATACACTTTATTATTATAACGAGTAGTATTAGTTGTTATTTTATCTATAAATTTTGACACAATACATTAATTCAGTCGATAAAAACTACACCGTGCGCAACAATTAAAATTCGCGATGTGTGTTGTGGCAGCCCTAATCCAGTTTAAACCAGATACACGCTCGCTGCGCGGAAAGGCCCGGGATTAAGCGAATGTCCCGATAACATTTACATACAAATGGCGTTTTACTGACCTCGTTTAAACACTGTTTGCATTGTTACATTTTTCTCTTACAGGGATTCGATTATTTCGCTCTATATATGTACTTACATTTTATCTCCAAATTGAACACGGTTGGCTAATAATGTTGATATTCAAGTAACAATTGGGCAAGGACCATATTCATTCTTTACTAAGCAAATATACATACATATTTTTCTACTAAAAGGTTAACAATAAAAGAAATCCTTCGAACAATTGCAAAAAAGATTGTCATGTACAAAATAAAGTATTGAAGCATTTTCCTTGTTCGCTGAAAAACCCATTTTTGTTATTGCTAATACATTATAGCTTTTCAATGAATAGCCTGTTGAATGTCTGTGAATCATCTCTATTATACAATAATTATACTGTGATAGTAACAACGTCAATTTGCAAAATGAAGTCACAGAACATAAGGACACAATAACACTTACAAATTAAGTGAAATTATTTCACTTAATAACTATGTCCATGTTCAGTATATTTTAATCAATTTCAGGTCTATCAAAAACAATGCATGTTAGAATAACCAATAGAACAAGAATAATAAGGATGAAAAGTGAGTTCTGAATTCACAGTAATTCTACCGAATTCTTCCCATCCTGTAATTCATAGATTCGCCAAAAAGCGTTCGGAAAAGCACCGTTTAATTTCCACCCATTTGACCCTGGCAAAAATTCTCCTCCGTTCGATTAAAGCGCGCTTAATACAGTCCAGACTATTGTGGTCTTCAATTTACGAATCCCGGCCCAGATACCCCGGACTAAATTACAAGGGAAGGTATTAGGTGGGATTTTCGCAGAATCCAAGGTACTGAGTTAGAGGCAGGGGATTTGAGACATTCTCGACAATTGGGCAATGGTTTAATGTGGCAAGAATTTGGTGGACAATGAATGGAAGGAGGGTAGTTAATAATTAACGTAGTTATATTAATTAGTTATAGTTCTGGATGCCTGGTTATTTTTTAATTGTCCTAATGTAAAAGGAACACGTATTTATTTAATTTATCTTTTTGATTATATTATGTCCTCCTGTCCAATGTCAAATAAATAGCAAACCAAAATATATCAGTATTCAGTTTATTCTGAAAAAGGGCCAATATTATATCTACTATTCTTTTTTTAATCTTGATAATACCGTGTTAATTCAATAAACTATAAATAGACATAATACCAACCAAAATTATTTGCTCTATAAATAACAGAGTAATAATAAAACAGACTAAGCAAGATTTACCGATTTAATAGTTCGCAATAGGGCTGCGGTCACCTACAATTTATCAAGCGGGATTGCGAGACTAAACTAAGGATCCACTTGCTAAGTAAAGGCTTTTTGACCGCATGTTATTGGCTCGGGAATTTCGGTTCAAGTTTAAGGGCCCATTCTAATAAAAGTCCTTGCGAAATTGGTCATATTATATCACATAAGTAAACTGTAAACTACCTATGTTAAGAATCGTTTGTTTCATGTAAAAAAATTTAGGCAATCACAGTTAAATTTTATGGTTTTCAAATAAATACAAACAAATTAAACTAACTAAAATATGCATCTAATAATTATTTCACCTCAATTTCAGAGGTTATTTTACACAATCATTCTTTGGTTCAATAATAATTAAACAATTACCATTTGTAACAATTGCAATGTTAAATCCATTTTGAAAAAATCGCTTCAATTCATTTAACTCTCAACAAAAAGAAATCAAAGTACAGCGCTCCGAAAACAAATGAGCAACAAATTGAAATTCCCCTCATGCTACGCTTTCAACGTATCCGTTGCCAAAACCTAGTAACGGACGACCCTACAAGAACACAGAGTAATTATAAGACAGAGAGTACTATTAACCCTACGTGTCACACTGATTCAATTAAAATGTCCGTCTCTTTCGCACCCACCGAATTTGCATTATCTATCTCCGCTTTGTAATCTTGCCTTGCGGTGACCCGAGCTAGTTAACACGTTGCCCATTGTTTAGATTTCTGACAGTAAGTTTAAGCATTTGTTGTGGTGTTTACGAACAATGTGGGTCTAGTAATTAGTTTAATTTATGCTGTAGTATAATGGAAGTATGTAAATATTTTACTTAATATTAAAGTTTTCAGTTTTACTTCTTGCTGAAATAAAAATTTTAATTTTTAAATCCATAATATTATTCATATTATTCTGTAACGAGCTGTGGGCGCGGTTTTACCCGCAGACAAACCAGCTTGCAGAATAATGTATATCTATAGCTTGTGTTAGTCTAATGTATAACCTATATTAAAGCAAAGTTTCATCCAAATCCGCCCAGTAGGTTTTTCATGAAAGAGAAACAAACATATACATCACAAACTTTCGCATCCATATTTTATAGTGGGATTGCGAGTAAAGATCATACTAATATTTTATAAAAATTAAGACATTTGTTTGTCAGTTTTTAATATGTTTTATAAATATAGACCATGATATGTAACCATCATTTGTTTTTTTTACTAAGAGATTGTAGCATTTAATCCTAAATAATATGTCAACCTGCTAGAAAAACTCATTTAATATCAAACTTACTTTTAATATTTCACAGTCTGTGGAACACAAGCAGAATTAAATTAATCAGTGTCAAAATATTTTATAAGGAGTCATTCGCAGTTTTTACGAGCAGCTGCTAAACATTATTTTTGAATGTGCGCGTCATTCAAGACGGTAATTACCCGAGTCATACATAATGTATGCGATGACTACAATTTTAAGCTAATAAATAACGCCCAGCTTAATACAGAGAAAATATGAAGGCGCATTTATTATACATCTCCGCGTAATGGCAACCACGGGGCTATGGAATTATCTGGAGCTGTTAATCTGTTGCATTTTTAAAAACCTTTTGTATTTTATTATGTTATTTTTAACATTGTGTAACGAGCTGATTTCAGACCGTTGTATGGAGGTGGGTGTCCAGTTCTGTTTTTTATTCATTAATTTTCCTTAAAAACATGACAATTTCAATCGATTAAAACGTATTTTAAATGCATAAGTATTTCAACGCCTTATTTCTAGAATACAGATTAAAATCAATTTATATGAAAATGTTACTATAAAGAAACACTAGTCATATAGGTAACAAAAGATCTCAACTCAATGCTTGTTTTATAAAAGTAAAAACTGTTATAAGTTTATTTAATACTCAATACTACCTACTCCTAAACAGGAAACATCAGCTCTTAATAAATCTGTAATAATTTAGACGGTCTATACCCTCTAATATTATCACCCCAGCCCCGAGGCTTGTTTGTGAAATAATGGATTCATTCCATATTCATTTACATCCTTAATAAGATTGGTGTCTCTCTGTCGCCAAATTATCCTGTCAAATATAATAACCATCCACTTCTCGTGTATTTATCTTGTAATAGGTGCGAAAGGGACGGCCGTATGTTGATTATTTCGTACGTAAGTGACGTGATCCAATTTGAATTTTCGCCTTTCTGATTTTGTTATGTCAAAGTACCTAAATTAGCTTTTAGCCTCCTTGGATGCGATAAAAATAGGATCTATAAATATAATTAAAGTTGTACTTTGTTACATTTTACAAAGCATGAATTTTTGCCGCCAGTAACTACTTATAAGAAGTTTTCCACAGCATTTCAACGTTTAGACGACGACAATATTTTGCTACCATCATACCACGTCATATTATTATCATGTCGACCTGTAAAGACGAATACAATACATTTTATCATCAATTAGGCACTACAATACATCAAACTTGTTGCCAAATTTCTTTTAAAGAATTGTCCTATTTTTTAATCCAATTTTAAAATGCAACCCTATAACGAATCAACAATTTAAATGAAAATTGAATTACAATGAAAACTATTGAGGGCTAATTGAATTATCGGCAATAAATCAAATTACTTTATTACGTCACCCCTTCCAAATATAAGTGACAACAGATGCGCAAACTAGTTAATTGAATTACCAAGAAATTATATTTTTGAATTAAACCGGGGGTTATAGTGTAGGTGTCTATTAACTCGTTCGTTAACATTTGTTTTCTTTGATATTTCCTATTTATCTTTCCTTCTTTGCAGTACATATGTATATTGTATAATATGATGTATATTTGCATTTCCTTGTAGTTCGAGGCTTTGGAAAATCTTGTTAGACTATCGCTAGAGTTATTGAAAAGTGCACTAGTTTGAAGAACACATGAGAATTATGTGATATTGATTTATTATTAAAAAAAAACTGTCACTCCTTTCTCCTACATAACTCTGTCTCTTCTAGACCATAATATGGTCTAGAAGATTATTATTCTTCTCATTAATTTTATTGCATATTAGACGTAGTCTCCATCAAATTAATGCAACCAACCTTTAAAATCACAGCTAGAAACAATAAGTCAATTAAAATGATCGTAAATCAGAAACAAAGTTGCAACACACAAACCATTTAACACAACACGAGTTGCACAATCGAGCTAGGTTCCTGTCATCGTAAATAATGATAATAGCCGAAATAAAAACAGCCGTAATGTAGCGTACAAGTAATGCAATAAATCGGGATTTATCGCGAATGTCTAACTCCGGTCAGATTAGAACAGATTTCGAGATGCGATAGAGAAGTAGTGCTTAAATCTATCTATAAGTTTACAATAATATTACCTCAGTTGTTGAAACATCTTTTATGAAATCGGTCTGGGACTTTTTGAACCTATTCTATTTCTATTCCATACTTATGTATCATACAGATTTTATTATACAGTCGAAAATAGAGAAGATGGAGTGAATATGGTTAATCATTTTTCAAACGAACGTAAACTGCTCCAAAGATTGACTGCGTAAAAAATTCAATGTACGCGACACGAAATTATCGAGAGCCAATTAAAAACTAAATGCATATCAAGGAACCTTGATAGACAATAACACAGCTAGTGAATTTTTTTGATATAATTCGTGCAACATAACTGCCACTTCACCTGTAACCACATCAACAAAGCAGACCCTTGTACAAATATCTTATATCGTACAGTTTCGCGTGAAATATGAAATTGTGGGGTAAAGTGATGGATGGAGCGAGCAAAATTGCCTCCCGCATGTTAATGAATCGTTGGTAATGAAAAATGATTGTGCCTGGACGGGGCCGGTCTTGTAGTAGGGTTGCCATGTGAGGACTTTTACTAATGGATATTTAGTTATTCGTTTTCGCACTTCTAGAATTAAATAAATGAATAAATACTTGTATGAAAATTTAGTCATTTGAAAAAATGGATATAAAGCTTTCCTATGTAGATTTTCTCTGTTAAGGTTACGTTATCTTTATGGTGAGCAAAATTTTAAGATTTTGGCCGGCTTGAATTGTACTTTAATAGCTATCTATACACGACAGTATGCTGAGAACCGTCTCCTAAGGTTCTAGAATGAAAAAAGAAATAAAAGGGAACGATTGGTAATCAGTGTTCGTTTTCAAAATTGATTAAGTATTATACACACATGAGAATAAGATTCTATAAATCTGTAAAGTTTGAAAAAAATATTGATGAAATGTCAATTTACATGTTATGTTTCGTACACTTTTACATCGAAATACATTGCTGACGGTATATGCAGCATACAGTAGGACACTTGATTTTTTTGTATCTTTTTGGTACAAGACACAAGTAGCGTATGGTAACACTAGTGCTTGTAACGAATGTCAAAATGGCCGCGAACATCAAGGGATGTTTGCTAAGTGGCCGAGGGGTCGTCAATGCGTGCTTCACACGAGTGCCAATTATTTTAATACTTTACGAATGCTTGTCTGGTTTCGTCAATTGTTTAATGAGTTTTTCTATGGGCTTTGAGTGGAGTGTGGTAATTAATATTGTTTTAGTTCATTATTTACTGATTGGTTTCTAGTTCCAGTACACTGATTGTGTGTAGATTAGTATTGATGGTAAAGCTTTGTTGTCTCATTGATGATTTTGATAATAAACAGGAGTTTTCGTTACACACAGTCATTCTGTAGATTCGATTAGGTATTACATAATTTATCTTATAATACGTAGTCTGGTAGAAATCGCTTAGTACCGATAAGGCCGCCTTTTTAGCTTTATAATGTAATATTGATGATAAAAAAGAAACAGATTTCTTTTTTATATGTATTTACTTGGTGCTAAATAAAGTGTATTTATTTATTTATACGTCACGGATTAAACAGTATTTTTGCTCAAAATTACCAATTGCCTTGCCTTCTCCCATCTGTCGATCCATTTATCGCACATCCTATGCAAATAACGATGATGCAAGCAGAATGGCCACAATGATTTGTGTGGCGTGCAAATTTAATGGTGTCATACGTCTTGCTCGGGGGACCCGCCATTTTTCAACCCACCCTTGAGCAAACGTGTATTGGCGGAGGTGTCGACGGTTTTTAACAAATGTGTCGATAAATTTGTGGAATCGTATTTTTAGTTGGGTTTGTTGGCTTTTCAGTATATACTATTCGTTATAAAATAATTCAGGAATCAAAGATAACAAAAACGTTACTATCTCTCTGTACTTCGTTGACTAATCATTAAAGATGATTAATTCTTGCATATATTTAATCTAGCTTCCATAAAATCGATCATTATTTCTATCACATCTTTCACAATAAACAATTGAAGTATCAAAGCCATAAATTCAAATCCCTACCCATAAATTGTTTTAAGATTACAGAGCGAACGCAAAGCCGCTTCGCAAACTACCGTCATCGAGTAATTTATAATGGAGGGTGGAACGCAATGAAAGAAAATAAATAAAAAGCGTAGCGTAGCGTTACATGCGATTTGAGAATGGGTACATTAGTTATAATAACACGACAAAATATGTGTAATAAAATCTAATTTATGGCGCAAATAAAATATAACATTGGTTAGGGGCGGCAGATGGGGAAGAGATGCGGGGTACGAGTGATGAGAGGAAAAAGAAAATAGACCACTTTGTTTCTAAATTTTAAGTTTAGTCATAAAGTGATATTTTTATCTACAGTAGGATTGTTTAATTTAAAAATTAATTAACGACTATTATTTAACGATTATTTATTTGTTAAATCTATTAATTCATCAAGAGATGGTCTTTTTGATTTCAACTATAGTCAACACGCTCAACAAGAGAGCAGGCTTTGTATATTTCCCCCCAACGGTCCAGGCCTTGTCGCGGCGGAGGGGCTCAGTAGCTCAGAGTTATGGCCCTCTGAGTGAAGCGAAATTGGACCAGCGAGGGGCTGAACGGCTGGTTTAGAGTCGGGGAGATTCGACCGGCCCGACGGCCAGGGCTAGGTGTGGCCCAGCGGCCGCTGTGTGCGGCGTGGGATGGCGGCCAGAGGTCGTGGCTTGGCGGACCCCGTGTCCACTAGGCAAAGGTGGCGCTGAACGGCAGTTGGGGTTGGAAAGCCTCGACTGACCCGACGGCAGAGGTCCTGTTTGTGGGCCAGAGAGGAGCCGGCTTTTATGCGGCGGTGGATGGCGGCCAGAGGTCGCGGCGCGGCGGGCTCGCTGGTTTAGCAAGCCACGCCGTGCAGCGGAGGGCGGGATCCCGACGCGTCATTGTGATGACGCGCGGAGACTCCTGCAGAGAGGTTTGTATATTTAACATGCCCTTGGATTTTTCTAGATAATAGGGGCTTCATCGTAATGAATGCAATCACATATATTTTGTAAACAAGTGTGTAAATAAAGTGTAAATAAGCTCGGTAATGGTCTATACCTTTACGCCTTAACCTAATCTTCCATTTTAATTCTTCATTTTTA
>CAJQZM010024764.1:3579-14550 GCA_907164665.1 Colias nastes
TAGGTGTGAAAGGGATAAAAAACATACAGGCGTCATTCAAGGTCATATTTTCTTGTTACAAGTTAACGTTCATACTGAAATCTCCAGTGTATTAGATATAAGCTTCTTGACACAAACAAAACTCACCTAGAATTAATCATATTTAAGCACTTGCAAGCGAGTGTCAGCCAGTTGTCCGTAGCTTGTTCCAACTCGGCGCGCAGTTGTAACCACTGTTCCCGTTTCGCTGGACCGAGGAGACCACCAACACTGAGGATTTAAAATATTGCTTATTAAACTTTTTTTTTAATTATTGGAACGAAGTTTGTTATCGCGCGTTGTGAATAAAAAGACGGAAAAAATTCTCACGAAAGTTGTAACTACACTTTTTGCGACAGACAGAGAAACAAGTCTGAAAACTGTCTGTCATAGAAAGCAGTGTCATAGAAAGCTTTCTCTCTCATAGAAAGCAAATCAGCTATTTTAATAACTTCGTTCCATCTGGGTGTCCCTTGACACCTCTCAAAACTTTTTTTTCTAAGTACCTACACGGTCAGGAAATAATTTTCGATATAAAACGTATATGTAAAACTCATACATAGTGATATTAGAAATTGAATAATATATTTTTGGGTCACTTAAAATTTAAACAACCACTTGAAGGTGTAACACTTCGCTATATATACAGGGTGTCCCACTATCGGTATACTAAGCGCAAAGGGATTTGTAGTTTTGCATACACCGATTACGTAAAAAATAGTTAAACAACAAAATTACGTTAAAAAATTTTTGAAAAATTTTTCCTTAAAATCCATGTTTTCTTCTCTAATTTCGCGCAGCTGGCATATAGCGCTTCGCTAATGTGAGCATTTTGTCTGTGAAAACATAATTTTAAAAGATAGCTCACGTGCGGGTGGAAAAGTTAGGCAGGTTGCTTGTTAGGGGTGTACACAAAGAGTTCTAAGAATTCATCTATTTGAAAAAAAAATGCGTCTGGAATTTTTTAACTATTTTTTACGTACTCAACGTATGCAAAACTATAACCTCCTTTGAGCTTAGTATACCAACGGTGGGACACCCTGTATATAGAATATGATTACTTTTATATTCATATTTTTGCATACTGTGTAATTGAGACCAACAAAACAATAAATTTAATTTAAACCAGTACTTATGAATGTTTGAAGCGATATCAACAAAAAAAAATTATAGCAGGATTATTTCATGAATCCAGCCTGTGTAGTACATACTTATGGATATGGACTTTGGAGGGTGGGTATCTCATATTATGGAATAGAATATTATTTCTAATGATCCTTATTTTAACAAGAAAATCAATAAATTTACCTATTCCTATAATTATTGTACGTGTCCTTAATCTTTCTATATCGGAAAGCGAGTTTCCTCATCCAATCCACACCGCCCCTGACACCAGGAGCGCATAACCCCGCATTAGGTGCGGCTCCCGCGTGGAAGCCATCTGATGTGAAATTGTATGCGGATAGGTCTTGGCCGTTGTCGTCAGCCGCCACTGCGTCTATGTGCTCCTGGTCACAATCCTGTAACAAGATATTTTTTTATTTATTTAAAAATTATAATTCTATAATAAATAAAAAAAATGTGTGCGTGTACTAGTGTACACACGTAAGAAGTGAAACTTCTTTATGACCTTATTTTTCAAAAAATAATTTACTAATTATATGCAACTTTACAGAAATACGTCGAATCACGCGTGGTAGGGATAAGAAAAAGATGGCGCGTAACGGAAAAATGTCACGCGTAACGAAAAAATGTGACACTAAATTTTTTTCCAACTCCGATAAAGAACTTCAATAAAAAAGTTAAAATCTTCATAAAATTTACATAATTCTGAAATATTTTTTAAATATATAGGAAAAAAATCCAAAAGGACTCGAACAATTTGGCTTTTTGTCAAGTTATTGTTAAGGCCCAAGAAAATTCTTACGGGAAGAAACATCTGCCAGAGTAGTCACCATAAATTCACAAATTTTCAATTAATATAACTTACAATCAATTAAAACATACCTCAACATCATTGAAGAAGAAATGTGTATCTGCTAAACTAAAGATCATCTCTTCCATTCTAAAACCTAATTGCACTATTTGCTGTGTGTCCTGTAAAAAAAATAACATAAGATTTAAAAATGATGTACTTGAACACTTAAATAAACAATTTTAATTTTTAATTATAGTTCATCCAAAGATAAAGTCCATATTATGTTGAAGCTGAACTCAGTATTCTGTAATAATATTCTGTAAAACATTTCCATACTATCTTTTATTACTAAACAAACTCGTAAAACACAAGAATCACTTGTTTAGATAAGTATGTTATAACTAACTGTCGCTCCAAAAATTTGTTATCAAAGGCAATTTAACATAATATAGCTATTCAAAATGGAATAATGAATAGTTTCAAATCATACCTTATTGTACTTAGTAGCATAAGTCCCAGTGAGTAGCGAGTGGAAGATAATTATCGTCTCGTCCAGGTCCCAAATGAAGACCCTCTCCGTAGTTGGTTCGGGGACATGTTGCGCTGGCGACGACGACGTGTTGCGACGACCTCGCCCGCGAGACCGCGATGTTGTACTTTCTCTGTGAAAATATGATGAGACTTTATAATTTTGTTATATAATATTATATTATATATTTCAAAATCTTGATATTTTCCATTTTCAAACACACTTTGGCCAGATTTTAACACCTCACCAACTCAAAGTCAAATATTGCTTTATTTAATTAGACTTCTTATAGAAGCACATTTGAGTTATCATAAAATAATTCGCCGCCGCGCCGGTCTATACAATTTCTGCAGTAAAAATATGCATATTTAGGTAGTATGTGGCTGTTATATGAGGTGTTTATTTTCAAAATTTATTTATACCAAAGGGATGCGATCTCCATTGTTTTAAATTACGTAATGAAGAATTTATTGTACTTATTGAATTACCCTCAGTATGGTGAAAGTTAGGAATAGAATTACCCTCTAAAATCCATATAAAAACAGTATATTATTATGGTATAATTTGTTTTATTTAATACTCACCCTGAGTTTTCCCTACATCTTCTACTGGCAGCATGTATTTCATTCTTCAATGGAGATAACGGAGTATCACTTATAGAGGGCAGCATGGACGATGGTGAGTCTATAACCATGTTAAAACATTACCTTTAACATACTTGTTACATAAATAGATAGTTGAAAAATTATATTAATGGCTGCTGCTTTAAATTTTGGTATAATTTTTATTATATAATACCATTTATGGATAAAATTGTAAGTTTTTACAAGTACAAGTTTGGTGACAAACTTATTCTTTACAAACTTATAAAATACTTTATAGGCAGTTGCTTGTATATTTGTCAATTATCATAATTTCAAACATAATTAATACGCTAGTTACCGTCATCATCATCTGAATCGGGCCAATAATCCGAATCGTCATTATAATTATATTGTTCCTCATCTGATTTGAACCGCTTGTTTGGAGGAAAATTTTCATTTTCTTTATTCATACCGACAAACAATAAACGCTAGTGGAATACACTTATTGGAATGCTTCAATACATCACAAACGTGCTTTACTAAACATAGAAATATATTATTTTTCCCTTTTACTATTACATTATTTTTATTTTAAAACCAAAACATTGAAAATGATACACAAACACAGAATTGTCAAATAATTGTCACTGTCACAGCGGCGGCCATTACCGGATGCCAGCGTTGCGTCTTATAATATGGATGCGTTCACAGATTAACAAATCAAACAGTTGTATGAGCGCTAAAATGTATCAAACTTTATTTAATAGAAATATACTTTTTTAAGCTGTAAAATTTTATTTACATGTAATTGATACATTTTTTCAATGAAAATTACCAAAAACTATGGTTATTTACCTGCCAAAGTTCCACCAAGGTGATAAGAGGTATGGCCAGCACTTCCACTGCTGCTCGGTGAACTAACGTAGGGTGAGTAGTTGGGGGTTGCGTAATATCCGCCATATTGCGCGACGCTATGATCCGCGTACCCTGTTGCGTAACTGCTGTAATCCTGGTCAAATTTAATTTTATGTTATTTTCCATAATTTCAGAATTGACCGTTGTTAACTCAACTAGATATTTTATCCCAAGAAATAAGCAATAAAAATAAAAATTCAAAATCAAATACCTGTTGCGTATTGGTAAAAGACTGCGCCAGACCGCCATTGTAGGATGAATACGCGTACGGCGATGGCTGGGTCCCGAAACCCGTACTCGGGACTGTCCCAACACCCCCCACGCCATATGCACTCAGGTATGTTGGTGTTGCTTTACATGATGGCCTGTGAATCAATATTATAATTATATTATTTTTATGTTAGATACAGAATATTAATGAACGTGAAAGTTTGTTGTTCTATCTCGCTAAAACAGCTAGGTATACAATATTTGCACAGAGATAGATTTAGTTTGAATAAACACAAACAGAGGGAAACCACGCTTTTAGCCAATTGTATTAGCCAGGTTTTTACCTAGTTTGGGAGTCAGAGACTTCAGTATTTCAAAATGTAAAACTTTTGTCAATAAAGAATTTTTATTTTATTTTTTTATGTATTATTAGGTAAGTTTAGGTATTTAATTACCATAATCAAACTTCTATTTCCTCATGGTGTCGCGATTTACCATCTTAAATTAAATAAGTTTTTAAGTGATCAATAATAATTTAGGGTAAAAATATAAGAAATGGAATTCATAGGAAAAATCTTTGGAACTAGTTTTGGACGATAGTTAATACCTTAAAATAAGTTTATTACCATCACTAAGTATTTTACACAAGAGCCTGAAATGAAAAAGGTTTATTATTAATTGTATACTTTAACTTACCTATTATTAGAGTTGTGCGCAGTCGGGTAAGCTGCATAAGGTTGGTTGTACAGTGACGAACTGACGTATGATGATGCCGCACTACTGCCTCCATACTGCTGCATGCTGTAAAAGATATATTTTGTTTAACTGTTGGAATTTACAGTTACATTATTCTTTAATATGTTAGTATTTCGTATCTACGTGTAAATCGTTACATCTATAACTCATATCCAATATATTAGGTACGTTTATATTTTCTATGACAAAGCCGCCATACAAGCTGGTATGTATGTCGCTGTGAATGGATGAATGGAAGTCACAATAATCGATTTTGAAAATTTGTCTAAGTACCTACAAGTGAAAAGTATCGTGAGTGACATTGTAGGATATTTTTTGACGTGACAACGTCTTATAATTCTATAGAGCCGGCTGCACGCACGAAAAAACATGACTCATGCGGCGTTACCTCGCTCTGAGGCGTTCCATGTAAGGCTTGAAGTGCGAGCGAGAGCGCGGAACGAGCGACAAAGAAGCACAATCGGACGTTGTCACGTTCAACTATCGTCAGTAAACCGACTTTACAGACAAACCAATTTTTTCTTTATTTTTATCCCAATTACACGTACAGAATATACGAAGATTAAAAATTAAAATGATATCTATAAAAATACAAATCTGCAATATTATAATCGAAAATTCTTATTCAATTCTGAAAATATTGGTATTAGCTCTAAAAAGTAGAGAATACGTACTTTATTCGGCTACGCGGAAGTTTTCCAATAATCAGGAAATTGAATTACGCTTACCTATAGATAATCTTAATACAATATCCTAAAAGCGTCATAATCTGATTTGTCATTAAGTCCGTATAGGGCTTCTTCGAAAACGGTCGATGACTTTAGTCTGACGTAGAACGGAAATATGTACTTAGGGATTATCAAGAAGGGCAGAAGTTATGTAATAATAAATATATAATTATATTTAACAAAGATGTTTTCGATCTTCTGCTTTTTCTGGTTCTTTATTTTTATTAAAATACCAAATTCGACTATTACAACTTACTTTGAACTTTGAAAAAACAGTGCGGATTGGTAGTATTTTATTCCATTCCATATAACAACTTAGTCTACCCGTAATGGCCGTAACCACGCTCGCTGTAGTGTTAAAATCCGTCAAAGTCTTTAATTTCTAAGTGCTTTATTCCATTAAATTCTTCCTACGTGTTTTAAAATTCTCCCTGAATTATTACAGACTAGCTGTGCCCTGTGTTTTTACCCGCAGTGCTCCACTCCTGCCTTCCTCGATAAATGGGCTATTTAACACCGAAAGATTCAAATCGGTCCAGTAGTTCCTGAGATTAGCGCGTTCAAACAAGCAAACATACTCTCAAGCTTTATAACATTAGTAAGTATAGATTTTATTTTCGAAAATTACGTACCTATTATAATACTGATAGGATAGTGCGGATTGGTCGTACGGCAGCGCCTCCCCGTACAGCGCCACGTCCGCTTCGCACAGGCCCGGGCTGCGGACCTCGCTTTTAACACCACCTGTATTATACCAAATACTTTATAGATAGATTTGAAAGAACACATAAATAAAAAATTGCACTCGTCTTTGCACACTTTTGGTGTTAGTGTTTAATCGACCCTCTTCACAATGGGCAGCGTTGGGCGAATCACGATAGAGTAGAGGGCCATAATGTCTATGATCGGCCTTTTTTGTAGATTTTTATTCATAATCGCCGTAATGGAAACAAACATCGACGATCATTTGTTGGGCCAACGCTACTGATTGTGAAGAAGGACCATAATATTGATAGTAAATCGGATTGATTTTGTTCTACATACTTTAATAGTAGTGAGCTGATCATATTATAGGCTAAATATTCAAATTTCTCCTATTAATACTTAATTCTAGTTAAGCACAGTGACCCAAACTCTTAAATTATGATATTACGTAATTATAATGGCATGGCAATATTTAGAGCCGAGCAACCTAAATATAGTTTAATAGTTACAAGTTTTTCTAGTTTCGATTTTATAATTCTGGTAAGGAAATTCCTTGCTCTTTTTTTATCGAATTCTTTTTGCTATAATCATTAATTACTCAAACGAAAAGGCTTTAACAAGAATTACTATTTAGATTCGATTACTTAATAAATATGTGAGATGGAAAAACAAGTCTAGAATACTTCTTTCAATGATGCTACATACCCGTGCTATCCTCATTCATCAACCAAGCTACCGCCGAGGACGTAGATGTGGAAAGTCCAGACGTCAACGGCAGCGCGAGGGTGCTCGGGCATCCGTTGGGCAAGTCCTCAGCCAGGCCCAGGGTTTCCACGGAGTTCAGGGAATTGATAGAAGTTGGATACGTGGTGGCTAGCAGCGCTGGCAGGGTTGCATCTTGTAGAGAGGGGGGCGATTCTGATGTCGATTCTGATTCTGGACTTGCACCTTCTTCTGACAATCTGGAGGACAATGTATGTATGTTAATTTAAAGTACAAACAATAATGTTCATGTGGTTGGGATTGAAAAAATTTGTGATATTGAAGTAATAGTAGGTATGATAGTTATAATATGACGTATAGTAATGAAAAATGAATATAAGATAAAGAGTAGGTATCTTATAGGCAATTTCAAAGTTGGTGTGCGTAAACATTTTCAGATAGTACCTACCTAGTGATGTTTCTAAGACCGTATGTTTAATAATGTCTAGTTGTAGTTAATAATATTTATGCTTTGAGTTACAAATTACAATGCTTTAATTTTTAATAAGCGTCGAAATCGATTTGAAAAATGTGTGATTTTTTATGTGATTTTTTTTTAAATATTGTTAGAAAAATACCTAATATCTACGAAGCTTCTTTTAAACACGTTTTTGAAATATTCAAAGCTGTATTATAATAAAATTATGAACGCTAATCATAAACTAATACATTATAGAAAAAAAAATATTCAATAATCTGTGGTTATATTTAGTTCAATTCCTAGCGTATCTGTGCAAACATCTCTTCAATTATTGCCCGCGTTTCCTTTTAGGCAGCTTGAATAAACAAACAAATTCAGTTTAACACAACATCGGAATAAAAAATCCATTAAACTTAAATGTTTATTACGACGGCACTTTAACAATGTTATGTCTTAATTTTGAAGTGCCGGATAAAATTTAATTTAAGAGGTTTCCGTAATTACTGTTTTTGGAGTGTCTGTTTTAATTTAAATGATTCTTTGATGAATTAGAACAATCAATTCTGGTTGACACTAACTGTTTAGATATTAATAGGAAGACTTTTATTTCTAGATACTTGGTATTAAAATTAATAAATTACATTACCTACTGAGTACGAAAAAATATAAGTCATAAGAATTTCTGCCTATTATTTCTGTCGTGTCGTTGGTCTAACAATGTTAAAAATTTGCACACCAGAGCAATAAAAATAACAAAGATTTAATCGCCCATGACCATATTAATATTTGCCGTTGAATTTAAATTAAGTCTAGCTTCTAAAAATAGTTTTTAAAAAATGTCACGTAATTATTACACATTATGGCAATAAAACTCAACATCAATTAAACGCTTAACAAATATTAAATCACGCGCCAGAATTACAAACGATAAAAATTAATCACCGAAATCGAATAACAGATGCCTCGCAGACCCCTCGTATTGTGCAGTTAGTGGATTTATCTAACAAAATTGTTTACACGTGTTATTATTCATTTAGCTCGTTATCAACGCGCGCCATTTAATCAACTCCCGCGCTGTCACACATGACAGATGGGATGTGACGTCACTGTGCGTTTTTTATCTGTGTAATGTGTCGATGAGAATAATCCTTTGAATTTCGAATGCTATATTGGTATTTTATTAAAGTTAGTATGGGACTCTTGAAAGCAGACTTTTAAAGCCCAAGAAGTAAAAATATCTTCATTGTTTGTATTAAAGTACCTACCTATCATTAGGTAGGTAGTCTGGAATGTCACAGTTAGGCATCAAAGATGACATTATCATACAAAAGTCTATAAATATTAAATATGTAATATATTAATATCAAAAAGCAAGGAATTTGGAATATAATTTCCTTATACATCTTTATCGTGATGAAATCTTCAAAGCAAAACCAGATTTTATTTGAACATAAAAATGAATAATCATTGAATTTTTAAAAACTTTTAAGTTCCATTAAAAGCTAAAATGGTAATTAGGAACAAATAGTAATAAATTAGATATTTATCAAGGTCATGCATTAGGGTATATTTTTGTTTTTAAATAGAAGAACTTTTCCGCATAACCTACGTACCTATTAAGTATAATCATAGTATAATACTATACAGTAACTTTATTTTCAAATTAAATTTTCAATTTAACTTAGGCATAGCAACAATAGAAAATTATTAATAGTTAGTACTTAAGTATAAAGTAGTAATTTCATATCCTTAGATTTTTTACCTCAGATCTTCCATAGTAACATAATAATATAGGACTATTAACTATTTTTCTGTGATATAGGTACCTACCATCAAAATCGGTTCGGTAGTGTAACTGTGAATGCGTAATAGATGAACTGATAAACAAAATTCAGTTTTCACATTTATAACATGGAGACGGCGAAAATAAAAAAAGGAATAATCGTAATTTACTAGAACTGCCTTATGATGTTTTACGTAATCAAATTAATGTAATTTATGCAAATGTATGATAATGGCCGGTTATGACAACTTTTTTATACTACACCACTGTTTAATTGCCATCAAATATTTGTTTTATTGATATTTATACGCATGATTTGTGGTTTTCGATTATTTATTCGACGACAAAAGCATTAAATAAGGCAAGCTGTTGTTAAACGTGAATTTTATTGTTTTAAAATGAATAGACCCACTTCGACTATTCGATATCGTTACAATATTTATAACAAAAACTCAATCGATAGAACACTAGAACCTCTTTCAAAAAACCTCCTTGTTTATGTTCGTTCGCGCCATTTTCAAGTGTCACTTTGCTTTTTGCCGCCACTTCGAGAGTTGCCATCAAACAACACTATCGTATATCAAAAGAACGCTGTATTTAGAGCGGAATCGTTTTAATGCTGGCAGCATTGTCACTATCTTTTTAATTGAATACTTTAATGTTTCGGCTTTTTTCTCGAATTCTTTTTACTTGCAGTAGTCATCGTAAAGTTAGTTAGTACAAAGACTTCAAAGCGTTTAATGTGTTGCCGTCGAGAGAACAATGGCAATCCATATGGTAGGATGATTTATTTGTCACGTTTTTAGTTTTATGTTTTAGGCGGAAGGTTTGATGTTATAAAATAATAAGTTCGGATTGGTGAATGATGTCGGGGCGAACGCAACACGATGTTGTTTGTTTTATAGATGTGTTATTCTGAAATTGGTACAAACGTACAAAATAATTTCTTTATAAAAACAACCGAGCCTGCTAAAAAATCTGTTTTTCATATACTTACATACTTATAATTATCTGTGTGTATTGAGAGGTTCTTACTGAAAAAACTAAAACTTCTAAAAAAACTGTACCTACTTATCGGATTTAATTATTTGTTCCAAATCTTGTCAAACACGAAAAATGTCTTGTTAGAATAGTACCTAGTACCTACCTACCTACTTTACAAATTATTCGTACATTAATACAAAACAACGTTTATAATAATATAACACATTTAATTTCCTAGTTCACTTAATAATAAAATAAACAATAAAACAAGTGTTATAAACAAAGAATTTAATTTCTCCTAATCTCTTTAGTTTCTTTCTTCACATAATAGTCGGCACACGTCAGAAACAAGGGTGCGTTGTGAGGAGGGTTCCGTAGTTTAATAATGATCTCAAGTGGATTTGTGTTTATTTATTATTTTACACTAGACTGGTTAGAACCTGTGGCTTTTTACACTCGTGTTTTATATTGCATTGAAATTCATAGATTTATTGACAAAATCAGGAGATATTTACTTTCGAACTTTTGTATCTAAAAGTGGTGTAGGTACCTATTTAATTCATAAGATTTGAATAAGTATATGTATTAAAAAATATCGAATTATCACTACATAGTATAAAACAAAGTCGCTTTCTCTGTCCCTATGTCCCTTTGTATG
>CAJQZM010024765.1:0-12795 GCA_907164665.1 Colias nastes
TACTACACAGGATGACAGGAACGTTAACAAAATATGCATGGATATTAAGTGAGCCACACGATTGCAGCGATGCGAGAGTTGTCGTTTGCTCCAGTTTTTACATTTTACAAAATGCGCCACATATATTTTAATCTCGTCTCGTCATTTGTGGAATGTAAAATTTACAAACATGAAATCTATGAGAGAACTCATTTTTCTCATAAATTTCATGTACCTATGCTTAAAGTTTCGCATGAACGTTTCGTTTTAGTTCATATTTATGAAGAGATGTTTAGTAAATACTTATTGATAATGTGGTTACGCTGAAATGACAGGCAATTTTTAATAAAGCCTGTGGCGATTTCTATGCTTTGAAAGCTTTGCGCAAGTGTTCGGTGTAGCATGTCATCAAATCTTCGCCTAGAATGCCTGCGTGCCTAGTGTAGCGCCTGACCTTTAGTCTCGTCCGACAATTGGCCAACAAACATGCTATTTACCAAAGGTAGGTACAACGCATTCTGCTTATCGTAAATCGCCGAATAACATTATTTAAATTATTGCTTTAATGAAGTGTTATGAAACTTTCTCTCGGAGTCCGGAGCCTCACAAATGATGCAACGCAATTGAATTGAAATAAGCGCCTAATCGATTAAATAGGTTTCACAAATCAGTAGATTTATATTTATTATGATGTCTTCACTGAAATTGTAGGTGTAAATTTCAATTCAATTTTGGTTAATACATGTCACGAGTTTCGATAATGGTAAAATGCTACATTAAAGTGTTGGCAACATTTGTTTATATATACAAACTTAAAATAGATAATACGAAACTAAAATGATACATGTAAATTTGAGGTTACTCAACAACTTCAGTCATAGAGCGGTAACTGCATTCTTCTACCACCTGACCACCTTGAATGTGCCTCGACTAAACCACTGCTGCATTGTCAAATTGATAATTTATACGACTTGCATTATCGCACTTAAAATATTACCGCGTAATTACGTGATATGAGTAATTGGATTTAATCCTGTTTTTCCACATTTTTTAACAAAATTGATTAGAAATTTCTTAGAAAATTATCGGGTTCTTTATACGAATTTGTTACGTTATTTTTACTCATATAGATATAAACAACAAGCATGAGCACTGAAATGCGCCTTAAGGCGCTGCCCTGAGTAAGCATTTCATTCCACTCACACACACACGCCGCGCCACAGCTGCAGCCCGACGCCATACGCGCATCATTACGAACGGGCCTCGGCCGGTAGTGTCGGTACACAGGCGTTCACGCACACATGCGTACGTTTTTGGTTTGGGAATAAGAATTTGCGATTTACACGAAATCTATTGATTGGACTAAAAAAATAACACAGTATTATCTTAGTATGTTGCTTGTAGAATTATTTGCCGAAAAAACAGAATGATTGCATGTAGTTTAGTATGGTTTTTAAGCATCAAAAGATTTTTTTAGAGGTACCTTTGTGATTTTTTTCTATCGAGTAAAATAAGTTGTATTATGTTTTCAACACACTATCTAGCTAGTTTATCTCCTGAAGAATATCATATATTTATCTGAGATTTTTTACTGCAGTTAATCATATACTTTAAAGCATTATAATTTAGCAGCAAACTCGCGTTTTGCTCTACTAGTCACCTTAATAGCAAAATTCACTTCATAATTGTGCACTTGTATACATAATTAACAATTCCGTGGGGTCGGGACCCTCACGAGCCCTCTTCATTATACAAAACTCCGCCGTTCTGGCTTAGAACAACAAGACACCCTGTGCAAACACATCCTACATTACCGAGGATAATACGTTCCTTCTCGCGTATGATTATACATTTGAATATTATAAAAATATCAAAGTTATTCTAGAGAATGATTCCAAAATAGAAAGACCAAGAGACTCGAGCTATTAACTAACCAAAACGATGGCATCAAAATTAATTATTGACGATTCATACAAGCACATTTCTCTATAATAAACAGAAATGGAGAGCGAGTCTATAGCATATTTATATGCGTTTTACAATTTATTTAATTATAATGAAATAACTCACCGGTGTTTATGGTCTTCGATCAGAAATGTTAGGTATTTTCCAATAAATGGAATGTATACTTTAAACGGAACTGAGGATCTCATTGAAAACAATTGATTACGTAGCTTGAGAAAACACAAGACATACAATGCAGACAACACTAAACTGAGCAAACAATGAATTAATCACAAAATATACATATTTTTACATTTAACATGTGCATGAATAATGCTTACAACTTATAGTTTCAAGTTAAATAATGTTGCAATTCTAAAAAACCGTTATGCTTGCATTCCTTTACAAAACGTCATTACGCAATCAAAAAGTAATATCCATATTTAATTGAGCCTGAGAGCTGCAGTGCTTTTATGTTTTGTATAAAAAGCATTATGCAAAATAAACCTAGCTATATAAATATAATAAAAATCCTTCAGAAATATGACGGAAACAAGTATTGCAGAAATACGCAGTGTGGCGGACTACTAGGTACCTACTCGTTAAAGCCGTCATTACGGTGAACAACGGACATTCGAAATATCTCTATTTAAATAGGCTTAAATGCTGTGGACAATACATTTAACCTTCATGGTAACGCACTGAAAGGAATATTCATGTAGGCATTTGAAAAAACGTATGGTATAGAAGCTATGCCGAGCTTCTAAAATTAATATCATCAAGGTCAAATAAATGGTAAACAAAGAATTGAGAAAAAATGATAATAAATCAATTAAGATTGGACCATTGGACACTGTCCGCATTCTCTTAAAATTGTCACATTTAGAATATACATATAGATATTTAGTTGAAGTCCTGGCTAACAAACTGACCTTTATCCAATAAATTTCTGCACCTCTCTGCACTCAATCATTTAGTTTAGAATTAGTAATAGAATTAATTGCAGTCTAATTTAACCTTTGAATGTCGTTCAATGCAAGCTACTGTCTATTCCGCATTCCCCACGAGATTTATTTAATGCACAATCAATATTATTGAGTCCTTTGTAATGTGGTTGTACATTACATGGAACTTGTCTTAGATAATTCTTTTAATGATAAGAAGTTTTATGGTCTCGTTCTTGGTATATGTTCTCATTTGTTGTCAAGTCATTTGCCTTAGTTAGTGCTAGTAACTACTAATATTGCTAGCCGCTAGGTGTTGTATTTAGAATACAATAATTAACAAATTTAATTTCATCTTTCCTAGGACTATTAGAAACAGGAAATTTGTAAGAAAGTAAGGATGTTTGTTAACTACTTCTTCTACTACTACTTCCACACAAAAACTTCTCGGATAAGTATGAAATTTGATAAACAGATAGATTATAGTCTGGATTAACACGCCATAGGCTCACGGTTTCCAGCTTGTTATAAGATATAAACAAAAAGCTTATTAGCTCTAAGTAAATAATCTTGTATATTCATGGAAACGAATTTATTTACAATAATTAATTAACATGTCAATAATTATGGTGATCATAATTTGTAAACTAAAACAACTGTACTTTCAAAAACTCTACAAAGTCTCACAACAAACAGCAAAATTCTACCAGCACTACATCTAGAGAAACTGTCATATCATACTCGAATAGGGACAAACTGTGACAATATCTGTACTTTGGTGTTTACAAATTTACATACATTTCACTATTTTAGCACACCTTGTAACTGCACTTCCATCGCGAAGTGATTTTATGAACTAGATCCGAACATCGTGTCACGTGTTTCAATTAAGGCCACTTTGTGCAAATAACTGATCATTTTCGCACTCAATATTCATAATTGACACCGTATACATTGTGTTTAACCTTTAACAGTAAAGTTTAGTGACCAACATGACCAGCAATCTAGAGGAAAAACAGTTTTTGATCTCAAATGCCTGTGTTTATTTTTATAAGATGAGTGACAGTTACCGGAAAGGCTAGTTTGATAGGATGTGTTATATCTATATCAATACTAGAAAGTAAATATAATATCCACTCTCTGAACAGGAAATTTATCCCCTTTCTTTCCTTGTTTTACATATTAATTGATAATTAAATTCGCAATAAATGTAAATTTTATTGCTTGTTTGTATTTGGAAAGCTTTGATTAGGACTACACGACTATGGTGCGCTATGTCAAATGTTTAGCTTCTTTCTGATCTTAAATTAATTTGTTTTAATTCCTAATGATGAAGTTACAAAGGTCTCTAGGTTTTTCTATGTTTCTAACTAATAAATAAATTTTGTCTTATATAATTTTATTCATTGTAAGTATATAATTATAATGTTATTCCTAAGTGATCATGCAGGCTCCATAATTATTATTATTTATCAACTCAATCTACGTAAGGTACGCACACCTGTGGGTAATTAACAACAGCTATTACACTACAGTGTTTTGTTTGATACCTTAATTTGCATATGGATAGTATTAGATTTTAATCTAATCCAAGGTTGTTAATCATTAACAACTATAGATAAGGTTTAAAAATAAATTAAATGTACGGAAAAATAATAGTGGCTCTACCACAGATGAAGACAACTAAATATCGTTTCGTACTAGTATTAAAATATTGAAATTCTAATTATTTGACATAAATATATTTCTTCAGAATCTACATTCAGATACTAGAAAGCAGCTGACAGAAACTTTGCAAAATCACTATGGCAGTATTATGATATTCTGGAAAGTTATGTAATAATTTAAACTATAAATAAACAAGGTTGTTATCGAAATCACTAACTGCTAGGCATATACACCCGTATTTTATCAGTAACACAACATGTAACAGCAGTGTTGAAACCAAACAGTAATTGATGTTTTCACAGTCAACGGAGTTTTCCGCCAAACAATGTGTCATGTTTCCAAACACGTCACACAACTTTGTCCATTGATAATATCTTGGATAATATCCTTAATTTATGACAATACATGCTCCGTAATTGGCTCCGTATGATAAATTATAGATTGTAGTGGGAATAAAAAAAATATTTTAAAAAGATGATATGTAGAGTTGCCATCGAAACAGATATTCCTAGTTTTCATTAACGTTCAATAAAATATGAATGAGCTTAAGTGCCTTAATAAAACCTTAGACAATACAATGAGAATGTACTACATTTCCAATGTACTCATTATTTGTGATAGACAATAATAAATAAACTTAATATTTATTGGTTGCTTTTCCAATTAAGGCGCAATACGATACGCGAAGCTACTATTTTATGCGTTCATCAGAACATAACAAATAATAACAATTATAATTATATAACATTTCGCATTAGTATGTAGAGGTGTATATAGCATAATTAGAATTGATGATAAAAAGAATGATGTCATTTTGTTATACCTTTGAAATCCCTAAAGTAAGCGCCCCGTTGCTGTTATTAAAAAGATGCGTCATTTTGTGATTATTAAAGTTTAAACGTACCTACATAAATTGTCCATGAAAAAGTTTTAATAGGCTTATTTAGTTTGTAATAAAAATTATGCTGAACGAAATTGCAAATCCTAAATAGGTATAGATAGTTCAAATAAATACATACTGTTTCACTTGATATCTCTGACGCATCGTAGCTCATACAAGACCTGGATTCATAAATCACAAGACGTCTCCTTATAATGCAAAACCACTGAACATCGGCACTGCGTCGTTTGTATTCAAATCGAGGTGTTGCCGCGTCGCAGTAGATATTTATAATAAAAGATAAGAGAATTTCATATTAGGGATGTTTTAATTAAGTTTCGCGCCAAAACGTGTGACAGTTTGTCGGTTGGGCGCTCGACTGGGACTGTGGAGTGGCGTCGCCTGCGCACCTCGACAAACCAACGTGTATGAAACAACGCAGCGTGCAATCAATTTATGCAAATTACGGGATGGAACTGGACACAGATAAATAGGCTAAGTCCAGGAATACGCCTATCGCGTAAAAATAAATTTCAAGGATTACGCCAGCTGCAGGATATAAGGTTTCTGAGTGATTTACTATGATTCATTTAACTAGCATGTACGTAGTTAAACTTACGTTTCACCTTACTTTATATCTTACTAAAAATAAGATTTTTTTTCTTCTCATCCAGTTTATTCAAAGTGTAAAAATTAAAACCTTTTCGAACCCAAAATATTGTTCTGTTATTTTGAAAGAGATGACATGTTCCATTTATACCCTCCATTGTTTCTCATATTATGGAGTACCTATGTAATTAGAAATTACAATTTTTTTTATTTTCTAGTAATAACATTTTAGGTTAAGCTTCGCGATATTCAATGTCTAGACAGAATTTCAAATTTCATCACTTTCTCGCTAAACCTTGTTTCGATATAATCGATCCGATCTGGCGGCCAATATCATATTTCATAAGTCAAAATTGAAAGTACCGCTTCGCTCTGGTTCGGAAGATAGTATGTACTACACAGACCACAGACTACAGGTTGTGAAGCAGGTAGTAAGAGCAATCGCTCCGAAATGCTCCAAACTAGAGCACTGTCACAATCCATCGATTTGTAATTGGGCGGCCGACGCGGTCCGTTGGCTCTGTTAAGAGTTTATTGCCTCGCTCACCCAATATTTCTTCCAAGTTCGTGAGTTACGTATTTAGTGTAATGAGCGAACATAAACATTTTAAACGTTGACTTGATTTAAATCGTTATAGACTATAAGTAACAAGTGATCGGATGTAATTATGACTTAGACGGTAGACCTATTCAAACTTTTAGGAAGTTAGTACTTAGTCAGACAGTTAAATTTAGCATATAGCACATACTGCAGATGATGAACTTATGAACTTATGAATTCTGAAGTTTTTAATTTTAATGTTTATATAGCAAAAATATCAAGAAATGTCTTTTCTCCATGCAACAAAACAGGGAGTAAGGAATTTGTGTAAATTAAACCCTCGGCTGTCAAAGCATCAGAAACAGCTATTCTCGTCTCTCCAATTTCTTTGATCAGTTGCTGACGTGTACTTCCCAGTGATCAGATTACCCACTTCAAACATTTGCATTTTTGTAACGTTGTAACGTCTTATGATACCATCATGTCTCAGCATAAATTCCTATTGATTATTTTTCCGACCCAAATATCGACCAATAGAATTGCACCATTCGACGTCACGTGGTACAACCTACATGGTAATATACTGATAATTTTTTGAAAATTTTCTCTGGTAGTTGCTTGACATTTGGGACGGAAAAATAATCCCCCGAATACCACACGAGCTTCAAAATTATCTGGCATTTCCCTCTTGTATTTGAATTTTGAAGCTCTTGTGGTATTATAAGTGATTATTTTGTATGGAAACATAATGTCAGTTCACGTTTCAATCATATATTTCTCGGTACATTTGAGTCATTTATAGTGAAAGTAAATAGACGTGAGACGCCATGAAATTATATCTGGTTATCAAACATGGAAAGCTGGTACCTAATAAGGAACGAATTACCGGCTTTATCTTCAGGTTACTCACCCACAATTATTGTTTAGACTTTAGATAATACTTCCAACGAGGTACATTTAAATTATTTAAATGGTCGGGTTGTTGACTTGTTAACGTAATTGAAAGTCAAAAATGTAGTGGATAAGCCGTGAAATTTGTCAGGCGTTAAACGCCTACACAACAAACTTAACAAACAACTTGTTAATTATAAAGTTCATTGCATATAAACATACTAGCTGCTCCCCGCGGTTTCACCCGCGTGGCTCCACTGCTGTTGGCCGTAGCGTGATGATATATAGCCTATAGCCTTCCTCGATAAATGGGCTATCAAACACCGAAAGAATTTTTCAAATCGGACCAGTAGTTCTTGAGATTAGCGCGTTCAAACAAACAAACAAACTCTTCAGCTTTATAATATCATTATAGTTATATATATAGTAGTTTGTTATATATTAGATAGATATACGAGTATATAGATAGAGAGTATAGATTTAAATTGGAAGTAACTATGTACATAACGTTTGCTTTAACGAAGTAAATTCCATACTCCCAGAATTTTTTTATATTTCTTTACCATTAAACTTACGCAATCTAGGATTAATGTAGCTTCAAAAATAACCTTCACTGATTTAGGTAAGTAGCTTTAAGATACGAAGAGATTTTATTGCGGAAACGGTAATAAAAAACTTTCACAGCTTCTTCTTCGTAAGTGTCGGTTATATTTGAACCGGGTATAAATATTAACAGGTGGAGCGAAATCCTTTGTTTTTAGCTACCCTTATCAATATAATTTTCCGCCTGTCCGAATGTTTCAGACGCTGATGTTTATTTCAATATGTTTTCATACTTTCTATGGTTTCAGTATACTGTATATGTTGTTGGTATCTTTAATATATAATATTGTAAGATTTTTATTACTAACGTGAAATTATTTTCATACTATAAAAGCTGAAGAACATTTATAATATGACGTTATGATAACGATGCAAATAACGGAAATATTATATCTATGTAAATTTAACTGTCAATTTTGTGGAAAAACCGGTTGTTTTTATGTACTTTTATGTTCACGGAATATTGTAGGTATTTTATAATATGGTTGGTCGAATTTGTGTTGATATTGAGAAGTTATTTATTTCTATGTAAATCAACATAGGTGGGCTTACATAATTTTTTTACCTCATAATTGCGAAATTAAAAATAAAGCCAATGTCTCTGTCTATAAAAATTTAGCTTATTCTCATCTTAAATATCACCATTTATGAAATTCACTAAACCAATAGGAACTTTAAACATACAATTTTGCATTTATTGTTATAATTTTATAATGTAGAGTTAAATGCTCTACCTCTCTTACCTAAAATCACAAAAGCATGTATGTATGTACTGTGAACTAAACTGTAAGATTAAACATGAAGCTCCATAGACAAAGTAAATAGGTACAATAAATGCCTTACTCTAGATTATAGAAGGGTCTGGAGTAACGAAGGATGCCTGTCTTGGTTCTTAATAGGTTTAAGTGAATAAATGGATATGTAGCTGTATATATTGTTTAGATATATGAGTATGTGAGGACTGAGTATGCACATCTATGTTTGAAACTTGAAAGTAATGTTTCAAACAAAGAAAAAGGTAACATCGATCAATCATCATGTTAATTTCCGAAAATTATGTAATATTATAAGTTTCTGCGAGGTGGTTGAGGTTTTATTAAATCCAGATAATATATTATATATTCCACACAAGAAGCTTATATCTAGGTAGTTAGTTAGGTGTGAAAGGGATAAAAAAACATACAGGCGTCATTCAAGGTCATATTTTCTTGTTACAAGTTAATGTTCATACTGAAATCTCCAGTGTATTAGTTATAAGCTTCTTGATTCCACATAACTTTTAATTAAGTATTACTACGATGTCATAACGCTTATTACAATTCATGAGATTAAGAGCGATATAAACGCATTTGTGCCCAAAAAGAATCTTATTAACATAATAGTGAATGATCTTACACGTTAATTGTATTCTTTAAAAGTTACATAATTTGTTTCGAAATGTTCGTAATATTATTATGAATGGGTCTTCACCAAGTATGATAAATAGAGAGCCAATAAATTATTGAATTTGTCAAAATAGTTAATTATAGATTGCACTATACAGGTAGAAGGCCATCAGGCTTACTGTTTCCTCCTCTCGCTGAGGGAATAAAAAAATTACTGTTAAATGTCATAATACAATGCAGTAAACAACATCTTAAAATGTATCACAGGAGCTCTATATTTGAAATACGATAAAAAATAATTGTGATTAAGGATTTAGACAATTCAAAATAATTGTGAACCAGTTAATAAGGAATTTGGTCGCTCAAAATAAATTTGTAAAATTTAAAAACTCAAAAGTTGTTACATTAAATTGCTTTCACAACTGCGCTGCTGGAGGCCTACTACCTACATGGGAAAAAGTTCGTACTCCACTTTCCGGAGTAGGTACACTACCTACATCGCCGCTAATTAATTTTGTCGCGAAGCAAACTATTCATATCAAATGTAATGCTATACCAGGGTCGCGTCAGTCTCGTGTGCCTCTCATATGTTCAGTAATAAACGGCATCAATTTCATCCCATTTCCTGGGCTCCCCGTACGAGAGCGAACCACTCTGCGAATTATTAGATTAAATCAAACACTTGGAGGTCGAATGGACCCGCATTGCCTTTGGTCGCGACGTCCCCTAATTGATCGATTAATGTCATGTAGTTATGTATAATTATCTCTAATAGATCAGTAATTATGACTAAGCTAACGTTCCAAAAAATCGTTATTTGAAGTCTATGAACAGAAATCGTAATTAAGGGTAGTTAGCAATATAATAATTGTAGGTAAAATTAACAGAATTAATAGTACCTATGTAGTACTCAAGTAAAAGTTTGTCAATGGAATCGTTACCGTGTAAAAACCTTCACGTAATTTATATATGTGTAGCTACTTTAAATTAATTATTTTATTTTCAAGCATTTAATATTAGCAATTTATTCCAACCAAATCTCTAAGTTGTTGCCTAATTTCCAACTGTCCAAATAAATTACCTCAAATTGCGTTTCCTCTTATATATAATTATGAACGTAAAACGTTATTTTTGTCGGCTAATAGTAGTCAGGAAAAGTAAGCATCTATAGAAATAATTAAGACTATTCTGGTATCATATAAATTTTTCATAAATAAATAAATATTTTTCGCTCTTTTTATTTAGTTTATTAAGTATTAAACATATAACTTACGGTAGATTTTTTCTTGCCATTATACTGTATATACTCTTTACAACACACACAAAAGTTTATTACAACTTATCCAAAAAAAACTACAAACACAGAACTGTTCGAAAAGTAAAAGTTCGAAAATATAAATCGGCGGCAATCTATCACATGAGCATGTTTCCCGCCGCGGTCGTGTCACAACTCACAACTCCGAGATTTCGACTCGGTTCCGACGCGATGTACGCCCTACTTCAACTTATTAAAACAAGTACCATGTGTGACAAGGACAGCGATATGTCTTGTTGTTCCAAATTTTTTGATAAATAAAATTTAAGAAGTTAAAGGCAACAAGTAATTAGATATAGATGGCTTTGTTAACACCTGAACAAATGAATTGTAAATAGCTAAACGTATAAACGTATCAAAATGCCGCGTTTGAATTCAAGCTATCGCACAGTGCGCCATCTGTTGTAAAACAATGGAACTCGGCAAAAAATCGATAGAGCTGTAGATCAGACATGCCTTCAAGTGCTAACTACAGATGACGTTGCCTAACAAAAAAAATATTTAACAGACTCTACCATTATTCTCTACCGATTTTTTTTAACAGTTTACATTGACTATAGATAAATGATTTCATCAAATCAATAAATAAGCTTTCGCATATCAATAAGTAAAATAATTAATAAATGAATTTTCGCAAAAGTAGAGTCTCTTCTGAAATTAATAAGTACGCGTTTTTTTTTCGTTGTTAAATCTCTATCTTTTTCAATGTAGGCGAATATAGAGCAAAGCTTCTTTACAAAACAAATTCCGCCCTTTGTCATGATGAGTTTTTGTAGAGCTAAAAAATATAAACTTTAATGCATAAAATGTACGGTTCATGTATCGAAATATAAGTAGAGCCCATATCTAACCTAATCTAGAATAATATTAAATTATTATCTGTGTATCTTTGACCCAAATTCATAAGAAATCAAAGTAAATCTCAGAAAAGGCTTGGTTGGAAATTAAAAAAAAACACATATGGATTTTTATAACATAACTGCATCTATAAAATAAAATTAATGTAATTGATATTTTTTGTTGAGACACTAATAAGCTCTATGCTTATATGCGAATCTGGGGGCACGGTAGTGCCCCCGCCAAGACGAGCCAAGCGACTACGCGCACGGGCACTACCTACCTTTTCTCGAAGCGCTTCGACGTTTTTTTGAACCCTCATAACTTGGGTTTGGATTATGCTAGATCAACAAAATTTTCGGGATATATTGTCAATAGCGGACTTATTGAACATATTAAGTTTTAATTACATTAGCTTTTATACTTCAGATTTTATTTATATCTAAAAAACGCTAATTTCGTCACTGACTCACTGATGATCATCAAAATTCTTAAGGTATTTCCTAATGTCCTAGAAAGCTGAAATTTTGTATGTAAGCTAGTATTAGCACACAAACAACAAAAAAATTATAAAACTTGTAACTTTCATCCCCCAACCCCTTAAACTAGGGGATGGGAGTTTGTATGAGACCTGTAATTTTAAATTAAATTTTGATGACGCTAGAGGTCTAATCTAATAATCTCAAACTTGGTTCCCCTAGATATATATGTATAGGTACTCCTTGTTAAAAAAAAAATTAAAAATTTAATCGACATATATTGAGACATATACTTCAGATCAGATCATATAAATATGAATGAATAGAAGTGTTGCGAACGTCTCCTGCCTCTTACGTCCACACAGTAGCTAAAAATAAAAAAAAATTGTCCTTGACAAGAGAGTGGGCTATAAAAAAAGGCGTCTCTGATGTGCAAGAAATACACCCCAAAAAAAGAAGAAAAAAATAAAAAAAAATTTTGTTACAAACAACTTACAAAAAGAAATGAAATCCCACCAAAAACATTTTCATGTAAAATGTTGCCAAGACGAGCCCATATGACTCGCACTGTCAAAAAGTTATCAGATCTCATGTAGAGCCAAGCTTCTAACACTACACGCCCTAACTCTACAAGGCCTAACTTCACAAACTCTACACCTTAGTCAAAATATGTGGCTTGGCCGTTCGTTACTACAAGAACTATTGTATAACACAAAAGTA
>CAJQZM010024765.1:12895-30313 GCA_907164665.1 Colias nastes
GGCTTGGCCGTTCGTTACTACAAGAACTATTGTATAACACAAAAGTATTGAACAGTGAATTAATTTTTCACCTTACGCCGATGTGAATGTAGCGAAATGGCCAAGCCACATATTTTGACTAAGGTGTAGAGTTTGTGAAGTTAGGCCTTGTAGAGTTAGGGCGTGTAGTGTTAGAAGCTTGGCTCTACATGAGATCTGATAACTTTTTGACAGTGCGAGTCATATGGGCTCGTCTTGGCAACATTTTACATGAAAATGTTTTTGGTGGGATGTTTATATCCTTCAATCAAACAAAAAAAAAGATTTCAGTAAAGGCGATAGCGAAGCTCAGTACATAAATTAGTCAGAGCGTCTATACTGCAGATAATAATATAATAACTTTAAAGCTTAACATTTATTATATGTCAGGCGCCGCACAATCCATTATTGGTAATTTGCACTACATGTAACACGATATTGAACAAATAATAAATCAAGTTTAAACATATTCAAAGCTGTTAGCCTTTAACCTGAATCGATTCAGTGATTTAGGAACGATACCGAGGCCGCTATCAAATAACAGAAGTGATAATACAGTGTAAGAATGACACTTACATATTAATAACTAATGTAATCATCAAACGATTACACTTATTAAAAATATTATATTAAATTACAAACATAACATTGAGTATCGAATTATATTTATCATTATTAAAATAGTATCACAACTAAAAATAACTAGTAAAAGTCACTGTACGTGGCTTCTATTAGACGACACTAATTATTAGACGCTTCATTTAACTTTTGATGAATATTTTTATACGAGTTAATTCTGTATAAAGCCATTGTAATTCGTTAAGCATTACACTAAGATGGTAACATTACACGAAAGCTAATTATAGCTAATAAGCTTTAGATATTTAAGATGCGCACAAGTAGAGGGCGGGCGGGCCGAACCTAATATTGTTAAATTGATCTTGAAAATACCTACCATACACGCCCTCTACATGTATATAAAAATAGGTAAAAGAACAGACTAATAATAATATACTACGTATACGTAAAACGAAACCATTCATACATATTTTTCTGTCATACGTCACAAGTAGGTAGTATTTACTATTTAGTAGAAAAATGACTAATTCAAAACTAAAAAATATTACGTAAAATCATGTGTTACGTGAATTTCAATGCTAGATAGCATTGAAATTCATCACAAAATTTGAACAAATTTTTATTGTGCATGGCTCTAGTTTCCCATATTTTACAATGTATGACATTAATTGAAAGTAATAATACTTACTTGTTAATGTGGTTACCCTCCGGCTGTGAAATGGTAGCGGGAGGAGGCGGCAGGTCGTCCATTGGCACTTCTTCGTTTGGCGGTGACGGCGGTGACTTGTCGAACTCGGCGATCGGCGCGAGTTCAGGCATAGGCGACACCGAGTTGCTGTCCATCGCAGATAACTTTATTGGAGACACTTTGGCAATTTTTCTATACCTCTCTACCTCCGGTATGCCGGAGTTCGTTCTAGCAAGGGATTCTACCACGGAGTTGTTTAGTGGTGTCTATTTGCGATAGGATCGATTGAGGATTGTAGCGAAATACAAGATGTTTTTTTATGATAATTGATTTCTGATTATTTCACAGGTGTTCGCTGTATCTATAAAATTTATACTTGTTATTAAAAAATACAGTATACTTTTATTAACATGGAGTTTACTAACGCTCAAACTTTCATGGAGGCAGGAAATTGTTGAATTCACATTCATAAGAAACATATCGAACTGAACAAAATGGATTGAGGCCGAGTGTTAATTGGGTTTTTACCTTCGAATTCCCTAATCGCTTTATAACTATATGAGGGAAGTGAGTATATACAGACCAACAGTCCATACTTACACCGTACCTACGTATCTATAAAAGTACGGAAGGACAATGTCCTGCACCCTACCTATTATTATTTATCATTTCACGACATGACACGGAAGGGGCATAGCGTAATTTACTAACAGGACTCCGTAATGTAAAATTACTATGAAATTTTTAAGCATTATATATGTATCTATACTAATATTATAAAGCTGAAGAGTTTGTTTGTTTGAACGCGCTAATCTCAGGAAATACTAGTCCGATTTGAAAAATTATTTCGGTGTTAGATAGCCCATTTATCGAGGCTTTAGCTATCGTCACGCTAAAACCAAAAGGAGTGGATCACTGCGGGTAACAACGCAGGGCACAGCTAGTGTGTTATAGATATGTCTTCAGTATGAAATAAAGTATAAATATAACGAGGTGTAACATTTGCATAAATAGAGAAGTTTTAACCGTGGTAAAAAGGCGTACATATTACTCTCTAGCCTCCTATCTCCCATCTCTAACATCGTACCAATCTATCCCCAGACACAAACATAGTATCAAATAAAACTTATGCATATTCGTAGACTAATAATATTCACATGTAGAGTTACTTGTGCAACAGAAAGTATCCTCTATAAATTTTTCCTTCACCGTCCATTACCTAATTCAGGCACGTTTCCCAGAGGAAACCGCAATCCCGAATTCTGTTCTGTTTGAACTCGTATCTAACAAATTACCCATGACCAGTGTATGTAGGGACTCGGACGGAGGTAACGAACATTGATCTCTCTCGGGAATTTATATAAATAGCTCCTTTTTCGCCCATATAAAAAGAAAATAAGTGTAACAGAGAACGATGTACATACTTAACATTTAGGTAGATGTTCAGTGGCAGTCAAATAGAAAATGTTGGAAGAATAAAAGCGAAATTGTTTAGTAATAAGCTCATTCAAACCACTCAGATACGCCAAATGAAAACAAAGAGAGACAAGAAAAGCTAGTTTCGGTCGCAAACTATGACACAATTTTCAAATTGCCGCTCACGTGACTCTTCTATTAGACCGGGAGATATTGACACAAAATTTCGAGTCATTTGTAACAGGATGGCGGTTCTACAGGGTTCTTAGTACGCAATGACAAAAAGAAAAATGATGGTGTGAACGCTGGTACCGGCGGCTTAGTCGCGTGGGCGTTAGTCGAACTCGTCGGAAAATAGCGAAAGTCAAACGATTTGTAACAGTATGGCACTTATTTTTCCTGTAAGTTTGAGGATCAACGAATATAAATGGTGTTGGAAATCTTCACTTATATAAATTAATACTAAATTAATTTTTCAAGTATGACAGCACTTTTTCCCCCTACTAGAAGTATGGCAAATATAATAATGGTCACATTTTATCAAATACTCTCCAAAAATCCAAATGCAATACTGGTACAAAAATTTTGGCGAAATAAAAATTTTTTGCAGATTTTCGGCGGTATGGCGACCATTTGGAATCGTCCGAAAAGTATGGCATGGCGATTTTCGTAAATGGCTGCACGACGATGGTTACCTGTGCAAAAGTTAGCCTGATACAAATGGTTGAATAATTGTTTTATTTAAATCAACACATTCGCGTCGGTATGGCGGGCTGTAAGTCACACCGGAAAAGTATGGCATGACACTACCGCCTACTTCTTTTTTATGGGCTATCGGTAAATTCTAAAATTTTTGTGTTACAAATCGTTTGACTTTCGCTATTTTTCTGACGAGTTCGACTAACGCCCACGCGACTAAGCCGCCGGTACCAGCGTTCACACCATCATTTTTCTTTTTGTCATTGCGTACTAAGACCCCTGTAGAACCGCCATCCTGTTACAAATGACTCGAAATTCTGTGTCAATATCTCCCGGTCTATATATACATATATAATATTTTATTTTATGACTCAATTTTCACTAGTTTACTATATTATTCCCAGCGGGAAAAACATCCATATTAATATCATAAAATACGAAAGTAACTCTTTCTGTTAGTTACACTTTCACGGCTAAATACGGATGAATGTATTGGTGTGGTCAATTGTTCAAATGACTTTATAATATAAATAATACGGAAGGCATACACGAGTACGAGGCATCAGAAATATCTAACTTCTTATAAGTAACTGCTGGTGTAAAACCACAAACGTCCCAAATTAGGCAGCTCATGAAAGATTAACGAATATGGGGCACTCAAATTACTCCGAGATATTAAAAAGCCGCCGGCCTGTAGTATGAGCACGTAACTGAGAATAATGCTGACTGCACGTGTGAAGGGAGCAAAGAGGCCGGGAAGTAAAATCGGGACGCGATTCGACGGACTCGACCCGTCTAAAGTCGCACTAACGACTACACTTTACATTAATATTACACAATACATTGCGTACATTGTTTTCTTGGAAGTGTAACAATTGCTGATCTGCTACATTTAACGTTCATGTGTTTTATTGAGCGAATGATCAATTATATGTTACAACTATGTTACGCACTTGTATTACTTCAGAAATTGAAAACATCACTTAACACTCAATTGATCTAATGTGTATAAATCATTTTAATCAGCATTGTTACCCTAAAACTCCTACCCTATATAAATGCACTAAAATAAAAAAGCTAAGCAATCGATAATGCCTATAATTAACGTTCTTTCCATAAGTCGCCCATAGGCTGCGAATAAATATTAAATACACGTGATTACTTTATAGAGCAAGGTCTAAAGAAGAGTAAATAATAAAATGAATGAACAAAAATGTCAACGGGTCGGTGAACTGTTGTACCTTGGGTCATAATACACATCTGGTTATGAAATCAAAATCTTTCCGTATGCAGGCTATGTGTAAAAGTGATGCGTTCTATTTTGTTCTACATGTTGATAGTTTTTGCAAATATGATGGCGTAATGTTTAAAATGGATCAAATGAATACAGAATTAATATGTCTACTAAATTTGTAGTGTATGGAATAATTGTAAGCAATGACGAGTAATGTTTAACAGACTAAGGAACAGAATATAAATAATATTGAAAATCTAAATGATTATAATTCCATAAATATAAAAGGTCCCATAATGGTTTTAACCCTTTAACCCCGCAATATTCACTAAAATGAAAATTACACTCAACGTCAAGCAAAAACACTCACAATTTAATTATAATTTCGTTCTGCAAGCAAATAAACTCATAGATCGAGTTATGTTCAAAGCTATTACTATTACAGTCATCCTGCTCCAAAGCAGTTTCCGGGGCAACACGTCAAGTGATTATGTGGCTTGTGTTTGAGATATAAGAGCAATTATCCGCTAACAGCAATGCGAGGAAGAGGACAATTTGATATGGCCTCAAATCATTCCAGTGCAGTGGGGAAGGTTCTCCTACACGAGCAGATCCGGGCCACCTAGCAATTTTGCTGTATATCTATTCTGATTTGATGACTACACACAAATTGTGATATTTAATCTTGAATTTGAATGCTATATTTAAATTGAAAATATAGAAAATCGACCGTATTAGAATAATTAACTATATAAAAAGGAAAAACGTTATTAAAACGCATCAACTCATCAGAGGTAAAAAGGGATTTTTTTAACATTTCCGATATTTCAAATACATTATTTACAGCGATAGTGATCGTGATAATAAGGAATACACTAAATAATGAAAATGCCTCTTGTATGGTAGGTATCACTTAGCATCAATCATCCAATTTTTGGAAAATTATATTCCTGTAGGTGTGCGCGGAAGTGTCACTGATGTGGCCCATTAGGGGAAAATGAAAAGAAAATAATTACCGGAGCGTCATGGGCATTACATTATGTCAAAGAGACATGAGAAAATACACGTAACGCTTTATTTTACTAATTAATTTTATACCTATTTCATTAACAGTTCGTTAGGGACATTAATGGTTAACTCGGTGGGTTTGCGAGTGCGTGTTTCAGGTGTAATTAGGTTAAAATTGTCGGTATAATTTTTATCTCTATTAATTAAAGCGACGTATGATAAGTGCTAATGAATATAAAGTAAAAAATTGTATTTCTACATACTTATTCACATAAAGCGACATTCTTATTTGTAATTTTTAAAGAAAGAAAAGTTATCATGATGGACGAATTATGTCAAATTAGAAATTAGAAACCTTAACTTTTATTACAAATTTTCCGATATAACTTCTGCAAATAAACATGGTAACGATAAATTTAAGACCGAATATTAAAGAAAACGGATTTTCGCTTTGAGTTAAGTAGGTCAGATCTTTTCAGCGATAAGATGCAGACTAGAACACGATGATGAGACATCTTAAAGCTCTTCAGATTTATCTTACCTTTTCAAGCCTTATAGGTATAGGTATTAGTACTAAACATGATATAAGTAATTTATTATATTAAAAATAAACTACACATTGTATATTTATAATATTGGACATAATTTAATGTGATATTAGGTATTTAAATCATCGATACAAATCAGTTCTATTAGAAAGCAACCAACATTCTGGCATCTTTTAAACCTTGAATATAATTGTTAAATAGATCTATTATCTGTTCCGTAGTTTTCATTTATCATTCATAGATTTGTGAGTTTACAAACGAAATATGTGCATAAAACATATTTGACACAGTTTTTCATTGCTCATTATATTACAACGCCAAAATACTTGTTTAAAGTGAGACAGGATTCACAACAGGTAACACACTTGTTTTGCAAAAGTTATAAATAGGTCATAATCATAAATGCAATCATATTTGTATCTTAGAGCAATAAACAAATGACTACTTTAAACGCTCCCCTTCAGTTAGAATTCCTGAGTTTTATGCGAGAAATATCGTTAAGAAACAACAGGGTTTATGCTTATAGTCGGGCCAATTTAATAGGCAACATTTGACGTCTATCAATTTTATCTTCGAAGAGAGGTAACCTGCTTAAAAACATCGATTAAAGTGAATTAATCGATACGGACTTAAAACATTTGTCAATCGAACTTGAAACACATGTCAATTTTAAAATTCATCAGGCGAATCCCTGTCCCACTTTCTTTCGTAAATTTAAGGAGCAAAATAAGACAAGTATCTACATAATTAAAAAAACACAACGCATTTATTAATTTATGATGATTTTTTATTCACAAGTCGTCATCGAATGCATTGATTATGCATCGATTCTAGATGTCAGATTTCGATTTTTGGAGTAACGTCTCTGGTATTTAAAAAGAAAAAAGGTTTATTGACACAAAATTGTAGCGACGTCAGTTCTTTAAATCAGAAATTGTTTATTATGTTTAGAATGGTTTATCAGTAAAATCAAATCTTAAAATTACTTGTATCGGTCATTATTATTATAAATATGTAATGGTAATTGAAAAAAGTTAAGCAAATGTGCAGTTCTAACAAATCTAGTATATTATTCTATGTCGTCGTTACTAGGTTACGTTGTTGAATTTTGTTGAACTGTCAAATGTTGCCTATTAAAATGGCTCTACTATAGTGTTTTAAGCAGTGAAGACAATATTATAATGATCAAGACAATGATTTGACACTTTTGTATTAATTGAAAACACAATAGGTATTGTACAACAAAGCCCCTGCTACTGTAAACACAATCAAATTCCAAATAACCATCAGTAATATGTACAAATAAATTTTGAATGAACATTGAAATATTTCAATTATTTTCAGGACGATTTCGGTTAAAGAAGATAAACTCGAATAAGCGCAAGGTAAATATTTATGAAAAGTCCACGAGTGTGTGTGGTCCCATTTATGGCGATGCCCCTGATGTTTATTTACGCTTCACAACGTAAGAGTGTTCTATGAAATGTACTTAATGCTTGTAAATGTGACTATATTTAGAAATAACTCATTACCACGTGAACAAGTAAGAATATGAGCGTATCACTAGGCACTAGGCACTATTGGAAATTATATATATTAATTTTCATTGAAATATGAAATGTTTCAATAAAGTATTGATTTGAGAACGACAGACTCTACTCATATAGAAGCACGAATACAGTTTTCAGAATGAATGCGTAAAAAAGTCGGGGATCTGATTCTGTTTATACTTGATTTTTCAGTGTTAAAAGTGCCGACAGATTGGTTTCCCGTCAGAATATAAATTGAAATCATTGGTCATGTAGGTTTACATGTTTTCATATGAGGCTAGCCTGATGGAGCATTTATATGGGAAACTCGTTATTGTTCTCCGAGATTACAAATAGCAGTGACTGATTACAAGGAGATGTTTTTTAATTCATCATGACGAGTCACAACGAGCAGAAGCGATTTTTCATTAAAAATGTTTTTCGCTTTTAGGTACCTATATTCATTAAAAGCCATTAAGTCGTGAGGACATTGAACTCTTTATAAATTAGAGGGAAAATCATTTAAAATGCAATTTCTATGAGCCTCTAACTATTTAAAGCTTCTTCTCATCTATTACGCAAAACTAAAGTATTTTATATAAAAGCAGGTTTTGTTGTAAATTAATTTATAAAACTACTTTCAACGTGACTCTGTTGGAAGCGGGTAGTTAATTTATTGCAACCCAGTTTCACACAAAGCGAGAAAACCTACAAAAGGACTATAATAAAAGGTGAATAGCTTATAATGAAGCTTCCACTTAGACCGGCCTTGTAACTGAGTCACGTTTTTTGGTACTACGCCTCTACGGTGCTACGTGTTTGAAGTACGGCGTAGCATTTTTTTTATATTCAAATTTGCAAGTTATATTGTTTATCCTAATTTATAACAACTCGTTTCAACAAAGCCACGCCAGGATTGCAGCCCGAAACAAAGCAAACACTGCAACATTTTACGTTCACCTTTTTTGATTTGTTGAATGCTATAACAGTCAAAAGGCTGCTTTATTTGAAACATGAAAATATATTAATGCTACATTTTTTTCAGTAAACGTCGGTTTAAATTATTTTATCTAAGTGGGTCATTTCATCATCATTAGTATATTTAATGAATTCAATGTGCATATCTGGTAGGTACATTCGCTCTAATTCATTTACCACTCTCAAGAAATATCTGCGTTGTTTCAATACATCTTTCACAATGTCATCTGAGCGAGTTGACTGTGTCTCGGTAAATTTACTAGATAACGTCTATTATCTAATTTGCGAACCAGCTTGTTTATTCTATTCGAGTCGGGTATCGTAAATATCTTCTGTATATTACGAAAGTCATGAACTATAAAACTGGAGCCGATCCAAAATACAAAGATATTAAATGCAAGTTGGGTGCGATTGCATTTCAACGAGGTCCTAACGAGATCCAGATGCGTACTTATCGGGATACAGAACGATAAATTCATATTTAATAATATTAACTTACAAAATGCACGGGCTATTCGCTCGGTTTTAATTTTAAATTTCGTTTCAACTGTACAGGTGAAATTCAATATGAACAAAAGTTTAAAGGAATTCTATAGAGTACTTTATACGAACTCATTTGAAACTTGTACTGAGTGCATTGGATAGAAATACTGCACAATAGAGTTAGAGGAAATGAATAATACGAATAACGTATCGAGGTTATGAATTTCAATACCTAGTTAATGTTTTTTTTTTACAGATGTACTTAATAAACTATCTAATACAGCTATTAAAACATATAATTCATTGATACCTACTGATATCTTTAGAAAAGTAATTATTAGATTGCTTCTAAAATCATAGAGAAAAGGTGACTTTATATAATTATAGATATGGTTTGGTTTAACTCATTATTTATGTTAGCACAGAGCGGTAAATACCGACATAGCATTGTCTGCTTTTGACTACAAAATGACTAAGTAAAAGTAAACTTGAAGCAATAAACATTCACCTGTTTATGATTGCAGTTGTGCAGGATGTGCGTGCGCCGAGAAAGTGATACGCTTTGAGAATGTATTATTGTTTCAGTATCTTATGAGATTTTATCTTATACACGGTAGCATTTATGTGACTTGCTAACACGAACCTATTATTAATGTTATTTGAACTTGGCAATGAAATATTTTTAGACATTGGTAGCTTTGATTTGTTATATAGGAATCTATGTTACATTTTATGGATTAGGTACATAACTTTTAAAGTATTGTAGAGCAAATATAAGGAATTTTGTTACACCATATCGCAGCGTCGTCTACGTATACGTTAATATTTTTTACTATGAATTACGTTACGTATTAGTTCTTACTTTTAGGTCAATACAGTTATGTTGGTCTATTTAATTCTTATAAGCGATTATTATAAAATTTGTGAATTTTGAAACTCAGAGATTATTGACTCATTGTAATCAAAATTTTCTATACAACTTGTTGGATTATAATGTTTGCAACTTTGTCGCTTAAGAAATGTCGTAGCACATTTCCGCCATATCAGGAAGCGTAGCGCTACGGTGTGATAAGCGGTCAATTTATTGCAACCAAATTACTATGTTTCATTCGTATTTTTTACGCACTATGAGTTTAACAGCGTATGTAGCAGGTATATAAATCATAATTTTATACGTTATATATTTATGATGATTGGCTTTACGTAAAAGATGAGCGAAGCGATATGTATAACAATCGAATCATTTTGCGCAATTTATTAAATTACTTATATCAATTAAGGTTTGTTAAATAGGTGTAAAACAATATCTAACAAACAATATAAAAGAGTTTATACGTTATACGTTTATACATTTATACGTTTTTCAACTCATCTCTAACAAGGTGCAAAGAAATAGAGCGCGGGATATCGACTCATAGTTATACGTGCAGTTCAGGAGTTATATGGGAGAGATGCTGCGCGCCACAGCCTCCGCTACGGGCGTAGTACGATCCGAACAAAGCGTCCCACCCTTCCCGCTTCCTGCCTCCATGAAATCCGTTCCGACGACGCTCAAACGGGTGACAACTAGCGATGCAATTAATGATGACAAAACGAGCACTGTTACTGATTTAATTGTGTTATATTTACTTTTAAAATAACGGCGGAGTTCGATAGGAGCGTATATCGTACGTGTGAAGCCGATAGCGATTCGCGGGATACTGCCAGCCTCCGAGGGAGCGCGGGGCTGCGCAGCGCTTTCATTAAAGCGAGTTAGCTCACTACACTCCGCCGCCCCTGGACACGGAAAAGCTCGGCCCGGCATTTTCCAACCGAACGCCGGGGTGTAGTGCAAATGTTTGAACGAAATTCAATTATTTGAAAGGCCTCGGGAATACCATGAATTCATTGTACTTTATATTATATTTATTATGCGAAATATGGACGTATTGTGTTATTGCATTAGGGCATGGAGAATCTCTGTAATGAAATTTATGTACCTGTTAATATTTTAACCGATTTCATTCCATTCATGGAAGTCCAGATTGTAAATAGATAATATAAGAACTATCTATGTTTAAATATATTAAGCATAGAAATATATATGGTCCACAATTATTCGAATCAGTATAAGTATCAACCTATGCATTAATTATGACCAAATAGAATTGCAAATAAACCAATTATAAATTAACTCTTTAATTAGGTCATACACTTATGTAGGTAATTTTCAAGAAAAAGATTTATGCATTGAAACCTATCTATAGGCACTTTCATTTTTATTTTATTTTTATCACTGATTAAGTGATTAACAGAGACTGAATTTTTTATACCTATCTCTTTTTTGTAGGCCTTAAGTAAGTAGGTACTAAATAGTAAATACATTTCAGGTTTACTGTGTTACCATTAAAACAACTTTGAAATCGTCAAAATACGCGTCGATATTTAATAAGCAACAATTATGTTGTTATAAACTACCGAAGCGCAAGACTGAATTATTTATTTAATTCCGGTTTCAAATATTTTCCAATCCCCAATCCAAGCCCAATAGTTTCCAATCCCCAATAAAATAAACTTAAAGAAATGGTACGGGTACAAGTTAAAATACAGGATGCATTTGTAAAACAGGACCTAGATGTTTTGAGTTAGCCTCCTTAGCCGCAAAGCGCTCTTTGCGGCGAGTGTAGGTACTCTTTCATGCGTTGGCTCCAGGCCAGTTTTAAACATTTTTGTTAAATTTAAGCCTTCTTACCGAGAATTTGGTGAGAATAAAAAACATGCACGCAAGTTTAATATTTTATGTAATTTAAACGAGTATCGCTTTTTTATGTAAGTTGATCTTTTCAAGGTGCAAACGATTCATACGAGAATCGAGATATACCTACACTTTTGTAGACTATGTGTCGATATCCTTATTTAAATAGATAGTTATAACTAAAAACAATTTGATTATTTCTTTGAAATGTCGCGTTTTCGCTCCCTTATATTCACGGTCTACAATATCACTATCTACAATATAAAATTGTTCATGATCGTTTCAGTACCTAGTTTCAGAGTTTAGTGGTGTTAAACGTGATAGGTACGAAATTTTATCTTTTATGGACCATTTTAATCATAAAGAATCATTTTAATGTAACTGATCGCTGTCTGTACACCTCTATTAAAAAAATAAAACTGAACAATTTGTTTGTTTGTACGCGCTAATCTCAGGACCACTAAACCGACTCAAAAATTATTTGACCGTTGGTATACACCTACGCGAGTGCTATAAGCTGGTATATTATGTACCTACCACAGGCGGGCCGGGGCAGAACGCTAGTAGTAGTATGTACTACGTAGGTACGTTCATATTAACTCAATGTATATACATAATATATCAGAAAATCTATCGGAAGCTATTAACGCGATAGAACCCAAGCGCTCGGAAAAAAATTGAATCTGTCCGTCTGTAAGTTTCATCACGTTTAACCGTTTTGGCTGCGGCTTTTGCGGTTAATTGTATTTACTACAATAGATATAACAGATAAAATAAAACGATCGGTCCAAATGTAGTTTTAATTTTTATTTAAAACCTTTTAAACCTATATTTAAAGTTATGTACCTACACGTGCTTCAAGTCAAAATTTTATATTCATTTGTTTCTCTTACATAACTCCGTATTAGAAGTTATGATTAACTACTTGTATAATGAATTAACTATTGGAATTTTTCCTCAATTTTATAATATATTTACCATATCGGTATATCCTTACTTTCTTACTAATATTATCTATAAATTAGCTTTCCGCCCCCGGCTTCGCCCGCTTTGTCTAAAACCTAATAAATTATATACTAAAACCTTCCTCTTGAATCACTCTATCTATTAAAAAAACCGCATCAAAATCCGTTGCGTAGTTTTAAAGATTTAGCATACATAGGGGCATAGGGACATTGGGACAGAGAAAGCGACTTTGTTTTATACTATGTAGTGATGATGATGCGAGAGTGAGTGTGTTTGTCTTCCTTTCACATCGCAATGCAGCGATTTTATAAAATGATTTTTGTGTCGGGGGATACTTGGGTGCTTTTCCACCAATAATGTAAGAGGGATGTGTGTGCGGTAGGTATGTTATTAGTTCTATAATTTTGAGCAATAGAAGACATTTCACAGCTTTGCAAATTGCAACGCATCCTCGCACGACACGTTTGCCTCGCTGCTAAGAGCGAAGCGGGCTGAAAGTGTCTTTTTAAAAGTAATATGTATAGTTTACCTACACATTAATAGGTGTAATATAATGTCGATATAGGTAGAGTGTGTATTGATCAATATAAACATACAAATATCTATAGTTAGGAGCCATTTCATTGTGTTAATGCATTTATACCTTTAAAAAGAACTGGTTCATATTTCGGGAGTAGACTAGTACTAGTACTCGGACGTTATGAAAAATAAAACTTACATTAGGCACAATATTACCTACTGTTTAGATATCGATTGTTTAGGTGAAAACTATGAAAAATTATGAATATGAATGCATTATTTTTCACATCCTAGACATAGATAGATTTCAGGTATTTGAAATAACGAACAAAGAAGTACGATAAAAATAATTTTATTGAACATGTAATTTAAAATCATAATTACAACTATTTCTTAGCCTTAGCTTTAAAATTTTTCTTAAGAGATGGCTTCCCTTCTGGTTTTCCTTCTTTATTACTATTCAATTTTCCAATCTGCTTCTTATTCTTTTTATTTTTGTTTTTTAACTTCATAGCAGCAGCTAATTCTACTTTTTCAGTAATTTTAGCTTCACTTTTCGGCAATGTGACTTCTTTTGTTGGTGTTGTTTTGTTTTTATTCTTGTTTTTGTTTTTCTTCTTTTTGTTGGGTGAATTTGCATTTGGCGCATTGGCTTGTTTATTTTCATTTACTTTGCTTTTGTCTCCTTCAGGCTGACTTTTTTGTTCTACTGGGGCTTTGACGTTTTTCTTTTGTTCTACTGGAGCTTTGATGTCTTTCTTTTGTTCTACTGCAGCTTTGATATTTTTCTTTTGTTCTACTGGGGCTTTCGTATTTTTCTTCTGTTCTACTGGTGCTTTGTTGGTTTTATTTTCTGTTGCTTCTGTGGTGCCTTTAGAATTTTCTTTATTTTGTATTTGATTCTGGATAGCTTCATTCTGTTTTCCTTTTTTCTTTTTGTTCTTTTGTTTCTTTTTCTTTTTTGATTGATTTTCTGTTGCTGGTGGGTTTTTGACCGTTGGCTGAGCACTGAAACAAAATAGAATAAATAAATGTCTGATGATTCAAAAAATAAAAAAAAAATTAGTAGATCATCATCCATAGAAATGATGTTCTAATTTATAGATTGCAAAACTTACAATAAAAATGAATTTTATTTTTTGTTTAAAATAAAGAATATTGACTGTGCTGTTTTTAACTAATGTTACTTTAGGATGCGAAATAATTACCTGTATCATTTAAAATGCTCCTATGTTTATCTTTTCTATAAAACAAATTATTCAGAATATTTACCTTTTATCAGCAGGCTTCGCTTTCTTATTCTGCGTGGGCGTGCTGTCTGAATCTGCCGCTCTTTTAACACCAGCCGTTAGTGTCTCTTTTTCTTCTGCCGATACATCACCATTTGTTTGGCCTTCCTCTGTTCCATTCTCTTCTTTAGGTTCTTCTTCGTCATCTTCTTTCACTGGCTGAGGCTAAAATACAATAAAAAAGATAATCACAATAAATGCCAAACATTTACAAAATATTTATAGTACTTCAATAACAAAATAGGTAACAGATTTGTTCTTAATTAATTCACTTTAAAATTAAATGTGAGTACATGAAAATAAGAGAAAAGTCATACTTACAATTACATTTGAGAATTTTTTAAATTTAGCTACAAAGAATCCATCCATATTGTGTGTGTGGGGATAGAACCTTCTAGTTAGTTTCAAGGATGGATGGAACCTGTGATGTCTGTACTTCACAAAGCCCTCAGTACCAAAATCTAAACCAGTTGGTACTAACTTCACATTCCTTCTCTTTAGAGCATAATTAACAACCCACTCGTTTTCTTCAGGCAGTATTGAACAAGTGGAATATACAACATAACCCCCTGTACTTGATTTAGCGTTACAACAGTCTATTGCCGCCAGCAATAACTGCCTTTGTAAATTGAAACATCTCTGTATATCTTGCTGGTCTTTAGTTGTTTTAACACTCGGATCCTTAGCGATAACTCCTGTACCAGTACATGGAGCGTCCAATAATACCCTGTCAAATCCTTTAATAACTTCGGGAAACTGTCTTCCGTCGTAATTACAAATGATTGCGTTCACAACGCCCAACCTGTGGAAATTGCCGACAACAGCTTTCGTTCTTTCCTTATTTGCGTCATTGGCAAAGAGTGATCCAGTATTTTTCATTATAGCAGCAATATGGGATGCTTTTCCACCTGGCGCAGCGCACATGTCAAGAATTCGCTCATTTTCTTGAGGCGCTAAAGCCATAACTGGTAGGAAACTAGAAGCACCTTGTAAAATGTAGTGTCCAGCTAGGTATTCTGGTGTAGCACCAATAGGTACAGTAGAACTGTAGACTACTAATCCAACTTTACTCCACTTGCCCACTGGATCCAAATTAACACCTCTGTTAATGAGAGCTTGAGCAAGATCTCTTCTTCTGGTCTTAAGACTGTTTGTCCTTATAGTAATTGGTCTAGCTACTTCACTGGCTTCTAGAAATTCAACTAATTCTTGTACTGGGAATATTTGCATGAGTACTTCCATAAGAAACTCATTATAACTGTAATACAAACACAGATCTTTGAGTAAAAGTTCAGTGTATTCACATCTTGATCTGCCTTCTTCTTTCAAACGGTTGAAATCATTCAAAACTGATACAACATCCTTGATTCTCTGGTGGACATCTTGCAAACTTGTTGGGTTTTGCAATTCGTCTTCACTTGGGAATGCAAAAACGTCTTGTTTCGCAATATTTAACTGCATCTCATCATCTGCTAATTTCTTATCTATTTTTTGTTTCTTTTTCAGTTTTATATTAGCTTTTTCAATGGGCAACATGTCATCGTCATCATCATCATCATCATCATCATCGCTTTGAGCTGAAGAATCTGAATCATAAGTCAGTTTGTTGGAATCTGCAGTGTCATCATCTCCGGCTGTTTCCTCTTGCTCCTCATCTGTATCATGGAACAAGTCGTCAAGTGTGCCAACCTGAAACAATTTTAAAGTTAAAAGTTTTAAGAAAATTTAATACTGTATAACTAAATTTTAATTTGATGTTTTATTTTATAATTTTTTTTATTGCCCTACCTAATTTGAAAAAATATGAAATCATCATGTTCATGACAGATCATTCGATTGTAAGTTAAATTAGTTCATTAAGATAATCATAGGTGGTGGTAATGATCTTAAATTGTAAATTAGATTTAATTTGTTTCAAACTATCAAATATAACATATTAAAACAAAACTGTTTAAAAAAGTAACTGTGAAGTTACACACATAACAAAATCTGTTAGTCTAGTTACCTTATAACTTTCTTTACTAGGTTTTGTCTTCACCGGTTCTTCAGCTTCGCTATCTGATTCCTCCTCATCACTTGTACCATCCTTAACCTCATCATCTCCCAAACCTTCATCACTTTCTTCACTGTCTGATGTGATATCTTTTGCTTTTGCAGTTGATTTCTTTTTGGGTTTCAACCACTCCTTGTTATCATCGGTAAATCCTAGAAAATAATTATTGTTGATGATTCATGTATCAGATGTAATATTAGAAGGAAAATAAAATTTTATAAAAAGTTTGCTTGTCAATACATATTTAGTACTTGAAGTAATCACCACATAGGTTACATATATTTTTTAATCACAAAATCAGGAATGCTGAACATTGGTATCTTACCTGCAGGAGTCTCTTCATCGGAACCACTTTCAGCCTCTTCCTCAACATCATTTTTAGGCTGTTTTAAATTCTTTTTTGCTTCCTTCAATGTTTTGCGTTTTTCAAGTAACTCCTTCTTCTTCTTAAGACGGCGTGCAGCTCGCTGCTTTTGTCTATGGCTAAGCTTTTTCTCTTCTTTATCATCATCAACTACAATAGACAAGCTTTTAGAGTAAACTTTTAGACTTCTAGACTTTTTATAGGAGACTTAGTATCCAATAATTGTAAAGTGTGTTACTACCTGTCTGTGTGTGCAATAGATTCAAACATAACCCAAAGAAAGAACTTACTATTTCTAGACATTTCACACAAG
>CAJQZM010024766.1:12427-24450 GCA_907164665.1 Colias nastes
TTCTTTGAAAACGCGGGCGAAGCCGCAGGCGGAAAGCTAGTAAATAAATAATATTCCCCCGGTTGCCTAGAAGAGATCACTACTGAGTGACAAGGCCGATAAACTATGCAGTATTTTTGCTTAAGTATGTAAATTGTAATAGTAACTATTAAGGTTTTCATGTACCTATAGTTTTATTTAATATTTATAAGTAAATAAATAAAACAAAATAAATAATAATTTGAAAATACGCGGCAAGCCGTAATTTGTCTCGAGTGAAAGCGGATCGCTGGCAACGCTCTAAGCTTTCCAAACAGCTTTTCTATCGTAAAGGTTAAATTGAAATCAACACGTGCGCTTCCTGGATTATATTGATTACGTATTTCTTGGGAGATTTTTAATTTAATTAATTTTTATTTTTATCGTCAGAACTTTTTTTTTAACGATTTAAAAAATCGCTAAAAACAAAGGATAAGTTGCTAATGCAGTAATTAAAATATCATAACGATATGGAAAAATTCTACTATAAAACAAAAACGACATTTGACTACTTATTACTGTTTGACCCATATATTTTTTATTTCAGTACAAGATATCATTCAGGAAAATTTCGATAACCTATCATTACGCTACAATTACACATATGCGGTCAACAAAGTGAATAACGATTGATATCAAGTAAAAAGTGATTTATTGATTATTCATAGAATGCGCTTACATCATGAAAATTGCGTATTATTCGCCGACACACCCAAATATACGATAAATTTACAACAACGATAGTATAATCTGCCTTTATTAGCTGGCGTCATATTTCCCGCGTTTTCGGAATTTATTAGTCAGACAATTATTTCGTTTAATTAATTATTGGTGTCATTATTCAATACAGAGTATACCGACACCGTGCATGTAGATACTATCGGGTATGTGTATATCTGTAAGTATATGACTTTTTTATTTTTATTATAATTAATTGTACAGGTTGGATTGATTTGGTAAATTTATCCCATCCCCCAAGAGCAGAATAATTATTAAAATCAAGGAAATAACTTATGTAGAGGCAGTAATTTGCCCATTCAGTAAGTAAAATACAATAACATGAATGAGGTCAATCTGAAACTGCAATTGCGTGTTCTGAACAATATTTTAAAAAAAAAACGTTGCAATAGTTTTTTTTTATTGATTTTTTTTTTGAGAATAGATCAAAGAACTAGCGGAACACGGAAACCGGAAATTAATCTTATAAAGAATAACAATAATCGTCCATGGGTGTCCAATATTATGGAAGTAGCATTATTGCTCTACCAATCGTGTCGCTACCATATTGAAGAAGGATATCTAAAATAAAAAGCCTATTCCTTTTTAGCACGTTAAAATAATAATTGAAAACTGTTTTTTTCCAACCCGATTAAATTTTTAATAATCTTTGACCGCTATCTCTATAAAATTCTCTTGAAATTTATAAATAAATGCTACAGTGTCATGGACATTTAACGAATTTTTCGTCCATATTTTCCTTTTACTATCTGTACCTATACACTGTGTCAATAAAGATCGATTCAAAGCGCGCAAACGCCTCCATTCACGGCACTATTCGCCACTGTTCCAGGCCACACTAAAATGCACTGCGCTGAACTTTAGAAAGTCCGTGCGAGACAACTTTCGCGACCGAATTCAAGAGAAAGTAGTTCGGAGCGCCGCCCGCATACATTATATCATTTATCCGCACATTTCGGATTATATCATAACGATTATCTCAATATTTACGATAATGCCCTTATCGGTATAGTAATGTTTGCGCGACGTGTTACCACGCGGAACTGTTTACTATCATTGTGCAGTTAAAATGATTGCGGAGATAAGTTCCGCACTCGAGTTTAACAAAAGTGGCACTTCAATACTTATTCACTTCAATAATATTTAAGGAAAATTTGATGCTATTTTTACGTGACCTATATTCACATTTCAAATCATTGACTTCATTAATAAATAATAAAATGGAATAGGTAATTACATCAATATATTATTGACCTATCTACTGTAGGAAGATACCAATGAATAAAAAGTCTTCTAACAAAATATAGTTGTCAAACATCTCCCATCTTCAAAGATTTCACGTGATTTCACTATGTTACGAAATCACCTCAATGTCCTTGGCTGAATTTCTCTGAAACCGTTGGTCTTGGAAAGTGATGACACATTATTGAAAACGTTTCAACTTTAGCACTTCATTTGAAAGTTTTTTACGAGTTCTCGGGTACGTTTAGAATTTAAATGCAATTACATGTCCTGAAAGCTCGAGCTATTTAATTTATTATGGATAAATTTGAATAATTCTCGTAAAAGCTCTTACTTAAATATTTTTAATCTGTATTAAAATAATGAAATTTATTTAGTTAACATATTGGTTAACATGCTCTACAAATTTATTTTTAAACATATTTTTAACTCGGAATCGCCTATACATAGCCATAACAATTAATCTACAAAACAAATACTAAAAATGAGATCATTTAAGTTTTTGTAATTTTTAATAATAGTTTTCGTAATATTATTGACCTACAATCCCCGCCCTACGGCCCTTTCTATAATACCTAGGTACACAGAATTTCATACTCGATTCGCGCTTGACCAGTTTCACTTTCAGCACCAAACATTTGCGGAAACGTTCGTGCGAGCCAAATTAGCGTGTTCACGTCTATTTGAGGCGTCACAATGGAAGGTCGAAGTTTTACTGACGCACCGACATTACACAAATGTACACAAACCATGGCTACGTATATTGTATAAACATGTGTTTTCACAATACTATCAATTGCCCTCGATTCTTGTACTGAAAACCCTATATTTACTGAACGTCTATTGATATGAACGTTATAATCCCATCGATATAAATAAACATTAACTTCGACAAAAAACAAACAAATTTAATACTAATACCAAGTGCCATAAATGCCATTCTCTCAATCCGTCACGTTTCTACGATTAAACTATGAATATATTTGAATAAAATTTGGCATAACTAGTGTGAACATTGAATACATAATTACAAAGGTTTTTTTTCACTTGGACGCAAATGTCATGCTCGCTTTGACAGATTACCTTCGACCAAGGTTAAGGTACCGATAATAAAATAATTACAACTAGCGGTCCGCCCCGGCTTCGCCCGTGGTACATGTTTACGTTTTCTCTCCATAAGAACCATCCTCGTACTTCAAGGAATATAATAAAAAAAGAATTATCGAAATCGGTTCAGCCGTTCTCGAGTTATGCGCTTACCAACACATTTTACGATTCATTTTTATATTATAGCAATAAATATAAAGTAAGTGATAATACAGAACAAAAAGCTTAGACTCGTATAAGTATATTGTCTTTTGGCTTAAAATATATAAAATCTATAAGGTTTAGGTAGTTACTGAATCTAAAAGTATTACGATAAATATAAAACGAATGATATAACAAAAAGCTTTGACGGTCGGGTATATATTTATTGTCTTTTGGCTTAAAATACATAAACATTTATAATGATGTCAAGATTGACAAAATAACCGTGGGCACATTCAACCAAGTGTTGCATCTTTTATAATTCCAACAATGCTAAAAACGACACAATCATTGAAGCGATTATTTATTTATATAACACCAGTCTAAATATGACTAGGAAACAAATAATCACGCCATCTCATACTACAGACTACGGCTTTACTTTATGACGCATAACCTCATAAAATTTAACAATAAGATGTTTTATCTCAAAGCTAATAAAAATTCTAAAGATCGCGCCTATCGCGTATGTTTGTAATACTAAATTAACAGGAAGCGTCTTCTGGTTTCCTTCTTGACTCCGTTCATAGTTTATATTCATACCTCCTGTGACAAAAGATTTTTACATAAACGTGTTAGCGATAATAACGAGTACGTATTTATAGAAACAACAATAGCTAGCTATTTGCCCCGGTTGCGCCCGGTACGACGAGAGATAAAAACAAAAATAATAAAATGTCGCCTATGTCGATCAGAAATTATATATATACCTACATAGTAACATTCTAAGATTTTTCGTCTGAAAAAAATCCTTGTAAATATGTATTTCGGTGAATTGAATCTCTCAAGAAAACGTGTCGATAAATAAAATATTTCTACTTGATTGAAAAAACTCAAAATGAAAATAAATTGCCATTATTGTCACCTTTTTTATTATTCTACGAAATAAAATCAAATTAATAAACATTAATGAAGTTAATGAAATTTTAGTATTATTTTTTTTTTATAATAATATTAAAAGTTTTTCATCATAATTATTTTAAATTAACCACATTTTATGTTTCGGATGTCTTTTATGTAGGTTAATACTTATATCGAAATACATATTATATTATGTAATATATGCAACGCGATTGCAGAAAGGTCTATACCTATCGAAAATTATATATTTTTATAAAATATCACCACGCAAAATCGCCACTAAATTTGAAGAAACACAATGCCTATTCACGAATACTAATCACATAATTATATTAGAACACCAAGAATTAGCCCATCATTATGAGGTAAGCCGACCTTCCACTACGTCACTGCTGATCTCACGAGGTGATGTAGGCATCATTTGAGCCTAAGATTTGAGCCCTACATGGTACGAACTTCTCAATGCTATCGTGGATTGATGGCCTATAATGAGATATTGTTGCATAGTCATGTTATGAAATTGTAACTAATTAAAGATTTATACTTTTGTCTAGTAATGCATTTTAGACCTCAAATATAAGAAGGTATCTTCTTAATGCGTTATTGGAGTTCAAGCACATATGGAAGTTCACTAACTTAACATAAAAAACTATAAAAAGTCAGTAATAATTGCAAACATGTCCCGATTTCTTTCTCAAATCTATTTTTCCAAATTGAAAACTGACCAGATACAAGAAAATTACTTCAATAGATATTGATTTATTCAGTTACGTGAAGTAATGTTTAAACATCACAGCCATTGACAAAAATATGATAAGTGATTCTGTTTGATATATTCCGGTTTTAACATTTAATTGATAAATTTAAATATATGTATATAAATATAAACACAAAAATAACCTACCCTTTATAAGTAGCTTCGTTTCAGCAGAAAGCTTAAATAAATATATACGCGCTAATCTCAAAAACTACTGGTCCGATTTGAAATATTCATTCGGTGTTAGATAGCCCATTTATCGAGGAAGGCTATAAGGCTATATGTTATCATCACGCTAAGACCAATAAGAGCTGATCAATGCGGGTAAAACCGCGGGGTGCAGCTAGTAAATAAAATAAGCTGCATTCATTCGCGACGTAGGCTTTAGGTAATTTTATATTGATTTTATTTTTATTAGTTAAAGAACATTTAATCACTCACACAAAAACTGAGCAATTAATTTATACTTCAGACAATTCGCTAATTAATTATGGACGTGTAATTAAATTCAAGAATACATACGAGTTCCACTTTACCGCTTTTTTCCTATCGATTACAAAAATATGAAAAAACATGATAAAAACATCCTGTGCCCCCGTTGCCCTGTATTTAACCTTGATTATACAAAATATAATTTGCATGTTAATGTGAAAGGTTTACATGTATACAGTATACTTTTAAAATGTACATTATACATATTTCAAACCGGAGAAGTGCGAGTCAGACTCGCGCACGAAGGGTTCCGTACTATGGGACCCCTCTTAATATTTTACTTTTATTAATTTTTAGCATTTGCGTTATAGCGGCAACGGAAATACATCATTAATTGTGAAAATTTCAGCTTTCTAGCTATCACGGTTTATGAGATACAGCCTGGGGACAGACAGACAGACAAACAGCTTATGTAGCGGTGAAATCCATGTCTCTTGGGTAGGTACAAAGTTTTTGTATGAACATTTTATTGACATATTTTTGTGTCAATCAGTAAATATTATCACTGTTAATTATATTTTACAGACTTCCTTCCTATTTGTGATTTCCACATTGTTTGCAACAACAAACCGATTTTACTATGAGGAAAGAGTGTATCTATTACTAAGAGAATTGTTTTAGAGGAAAAATAATAAAAAACATTGAAAAAATGTGCGCTTTATCTTATCAATATTTACATATTTACTCAACCGGTTGTAATAATTTAGACGAGCCCCAAAATTAAAATATGTTTGTAATTCCCAATACACAGTAGTTAATATTATCATTTATCATAGTAAATGTATCTGCATAATAAATAATGTTTGATTTTATTAACGGTAAATCAATCTGGATATCATTCAGTAGCTTCCTTGGAAGAATATAGTATAAATTCTTTGAATTCCTTCATAATTCATATGGAAATATAAAAAAACACGTTCACGTCTCCGTAAATATGTATTTGTCAATATTTGACATATTGTGAACAGAGTGATAATAAAATACCTTATTAAGAGGAGTACAAGCTTCTACAGTGTCTATAATTTATCTAAACACATAGCCTTAGATTACAAAATAAAGTACAGATGGAGCATGACAACCGCCCGTCGCCCTTGTCAAAGAAAATACGAAATCAAAAGCAAATACGTCGCTGCACCAGTGCTATAGCGCATAATATAGTGTCATGCAATACGTCAAAAAGGGTTTGCAATTTTAGTAAAAAAATGCTGTCTTGTGATAATAAAACGCTGTAAAATTTGTTCCCGAAAACAAAAAAAAAGATGAAACATCGTTTCACAGGTTTTCTGTAGATTATTTGGCTGATTTATTTCTTTATACGAATAATAATTTTACAGATATGAAGGAATACAAAACTTCAACGTATGTTGCCAGTATTTTGAAAATGAATTTGCCATTTTTATTGGTAAAACGGTAAAATGGTTAAAAGATCTTCAGGGTAATGCTGTTGGATTTTTCGATCGTGAATGTGATTATTTGTATAGTGCACTAAAGGTTCATGATCATTATTAGATTATTTTAATAAGCATAATACATTATTTTGTTACTTTTATAAAGCTTTAAAACGTCATAGTCGTTTTCGCTAGCGATTTAATTTATGTGAACTCCATGATGAAAATAAAATGTCCCGTATTCTCGACTAAAAACTACCGCTATTCGCATTCATATATTTTGAAAAATAAAAAATAATATAATTATTATAGTTAATATTGAAACTTATTTAATTAAAAATTGAATATAATTATTTTGTGCATATACAACTTTAGTAGGCAGGTACTTTATATAATAAAAGAATTTTTACAATATTATAAAAAAAATATTTATTTATTTATTTTATTCTTTATTGTACATAATATACCAACATAAATAAGCTATACTATAATTAAATACAATGAAAACACACGGCACATACGTACTAAAAGGCGGCCTTATTGCTCAAAAGCAATCTCTTCCAGGCAACCCTGATTGGTAAGGAATGTATGCTAGAACGCGACTTGGCGCCAATTCAATAAATAAATTAAGCATTACATACAATATAAATAATAAAAATAATATATACAATAATAATAATAATATACATATATATAATATATACTTATAAATTAATATAAATATAATATAATACTTACATATTTTATAAATATACATAAGTACACATAATAGTACATAACCTACTAAATACAGTACGAAAAAAAACAAACAAACTTTATACATATACATAATATAAAATATCATAAATATCATAAACCCGAAATTATATTAAAATAAAAATTAAAACTTGACTGCTAATTTATGTATATAGCCTACGTCACTACCGCCACTAACATAATAATTCAGATGATTGCAATGAAACCTCAAATCTCAAAATCGGTCCAACGGTTTATACTGCAGGGCGTGTCAAAGAAATATTATACATACATACATAAACTCGAAAAACATAACCCTCTTTTTTCCGTAGTCGGGGAAAAATTTGGGAAATTTTTCAATATCCGGTAACATTACACGCACACAGAAGCACCGTGTACGTACAGTGCAGCGGCGAAATGACAGCACACATAGCTTTATTGAAAATGACGATAAATCATTCGGTTTAGTTCGGCAACGCTCCATCTGTCTTTTATTTTGTAATCTAAGCACATAGCTATCTCGGGATGTCACTTTCCAATACAAATTGACTAGAAAGTATGATACATATTATAGAAGAGAAACGTTTGCGTAAACCTACGTTAAAAATTAAAAAATCAGTCGAAAGCGTACATATACAAACTCCTTTCAATGCTTAAGGTTACATCATAGTAGGGTACATTATTTTTGTACTATTGATGCATCGAACAGGCAACTTTTTATTTGTCCAAACAAAAAAAGATATAAATGATGCGTAAGCAAGGAAGACTAGTACTGACAACTTCGTTTGTCTCATAAAAAAAAACGACACGTAAGCAAGGAAGCCAATAGAACTGGCAACTTTTTTGTCAAAAAAAGTATAAACGACGCGTAAGCATGGAAGGCTATGCAACTGGCAACTTTGTCTCATTAAAAAAGAAAAAAACCACAGTCACCACGTACATACGTTATCAGAGATCTAACTGATAACGTTATCGCACTACCGTTAGTGATTACGCGCCGAGATTGCAGCCAGTGATGTAAGGCTGAGTTGTATAATTTTACTTGAACCGCTCATTAAATGCTTATTAACTGAGAGTCGTAAATATATTAGATAATATTGCCTTTATTTAGCTTTGTAGAAACCCAGTTTATCATTTATAGCTTATGACAAATACATTACTTTGTCTTTGGAATTCCATGTTACTATTTCAATTTCTATGTCACTAAATGGAATTTTCGAAATTCAATTTAAAACGTGGTCTGAGATTATCTTATTTACAACCAGATGTTATATGAATGATGTAAAATATCTATATGTAATTTTTTATTCCTAGTATAAATTGCTGTTATCATTTTTGGTAAAACCGTATTTCGTAACGTACTTATTAATCAGACAATAATAACCAGACTAGAAGAAAAATATCCTGCCTAACACTTAACACAAATAATAATACTGTACGATATATTTTTCACTAAACTATTTGCCCACTCAATTAAACATCGGAACGCACACATGAAAGTAACGTTTCTTGGAAACCAGTAGGGAAGTTATCAATTTAATGCACCATCTATTCTATGCATTTAACAATGCGGTGTGCAGTTGTCTATAACGCACACATATATTGATATTCCACATAATAACAAGTCATCTATACTATATATTATTTTTAATATTATAATGCTGAAGAATTTGTTTGTTTGAACGTGCTAATCTCAGGAACTACTGGTCCGATTTGAAAAATTATTTCGGTGTTAGATAGCCCATTTATCGAGGAAGGCTATAGGCTATATATCATCACGCTAAGACCAACAGGAGCTGAGAAATGCGGGTAAAACCGCGTGGCACAGCTAGTGAACCATAAATAGTAGTTTAAACTAACTAGACTACGCAAACATTTTCCTTGTAAATTGTAAAATGAACAGAGATTAACTATTCATCCTTGTGTACTAATTTGTCACGGAAGAGATAACAAAAACTATATTATTAGGACAATATTCATATTTGCAGAGATTAATTGCGTGTGCTGTTTTTCAAGATTACTTGTTATTTTTGGAAGATATGTAGGAATTACAAATACCAGTTCAAATTATACAGAAAAAAATCTCGAAAATTTTACAAATTCTTAATTTTATTTATTAAAAAATATTAATTATGTATTAATGTTACGCCTGCTAAAATTATCATTCTTTAATTTTATGACAAAAACAATACAAAATGACAAAAAACATTCAAACGATATAACAAACACATTACGCGCCGTAAGACTCTGCTGTACATAAATTACTGGGCTCAAAGAGAACAATTATATGTAGTTAAAAGCCCTCAAAGTAACCAATACAACGCTGACCTCACATGCTCCTAACTCGCAATGACAACAAATTGTAATAGCACACTTTCAACCTTAAAAGTGATTAGCACTCTTCAGAATAAGGTGGTGTCAAGTAGAAATCTGAAGTTTATAGCATTATAACATGGCTGTTGAATGAATTGAATATAGAAGTGAAATAAAGGACATTGTTCTAAAGACAATTGCAAACATAATCGTAGGATTGGCTTAACCCTTAGTGCTATATGCAATACTTCTTTGATTGATAAGTGTGAACTTTTAAAGGACAACTTTGATGACGCTAAGATCTTTGTATATGAATAACTGAATGTTCAACACCACTATCCCCGAACAAATTCAAATACGCTCTACAGCAAAAAAGATTACAAGCAATCTAGCGCATGCGGCAACAGCACCAAGAATCAAGACAATGCCTACGTCACAGTGCGTGACTCTCGTACGACCTCACACACATTAGAACGACCCATTGTTCTCCCGCAAAAAGGTCCCATTTCAAGACTAATCGCTAACCAACCAGCGCTTCGCAAAAGCCTCGACACCGTCGCCGATTGGTCGACAAATCGAACAAGAAGTATATTCAATACTATTAACAATTGTAGCTGTATAACATGCGTAAAAACATGAATAGAAATGTAACACTGTTATGAAACGAATGCATGTAACAAATCGAGATGGAGGAAATCGTAACTGGGTTTTTAGGATGCGGTAACAAGTGCGTGCGCAAGAGTTTTCTTTATGTGTCTGATACTGCACGCAGTTTTTAAGATAACGCTGAACAAAATAGAACAAATCTTTTATCATACCATGCCAATTCCTGAATTATGAAACAAATGACTGAGTTTGTTTCCCTAAAATCTTTAAATCTAATAAATTAAAGCCGCTACCGTTTCAGGAAATTTCATGCAAGAAATGGCTAGTAGTATAATAAGTGTAACATTAATAGACCTTCTCTAGGACAAAATTAAATGTTCTAAAAAAACGCCAGGTTACACTGTAATGTATTGTATGATAACTGAAAGAACACTGTATAAATAAGATCTGAAAAATGGAACTTTCCGTAATACGCATTTTCATTAATGATGTCGATGATTCAGCGTGAACATAATAAATAAACATTACCTATATCCATACCCAAAACAATACAAGAATAAATTACATAAAATAATATACTATCTCATTTTTGAACACTGAATCATCTCTACTTTTAATTTGTTCAGCTGCATTAAAGTTATGTCCTATTTAATGTAAACTGAGTAAAATTCCTAGGAATTATGAATGTATGTCTAGACCTATTAAACAAAAGAGTAGGGGAAAAACAACTACATAATTAAACACATCTGTTGATTATTAAACAATATTATAATACAAGTGAGCAAGTTGCACCTCTTTTGAATTTATTTTTTGAATAAAAATGCATAAATAGAAATTATAGTAGTGTTTTAGGCGAAAGTGAAATTGATAAAAGGCACCTTATTTATTTGAAAGTAAAACCAACTATTACACCTTTGCTTAGGATTAAGTTGAAGTTCTCACGCAAGACAAATTAAATGGAAATTTTTTAAAATACCATCGTTTAGGCCATTCGTTCCGGAACGTTTATATAGATAAAACATCTTAATTAAAATGAATGCGTAAATAATACAGAATTCGACAAGATATATTTAGTTAATGTAAATGTGCCCCCGTCCCAAATCGAGCTAAATCGATAGCTCATTGAACAATTAACTGGCGATTCGATCATCGAAAAATATGCCACTCAACATACGGGTTTCAATGCGAGGCCGTTTTTTAAACATATAATTTTCAACTGCAATCACAAGTTCCTTCTATTACTAGTCATGAGTGAAAATTTCTAGAGCAGTTAGCGCATACGAGTCATCATGAGCCTGTTATGTCGTCGTCATGTCGTCGAACTTTTGATTCTTCGACATGTCGGTTTCACGATGTTTTCCTTCAGAATACGGCTACACACATGTAATTAACTGTATCTAGACATCTAGACACCTAGGTAAAGGCTAGGTATAAGAGTCACGACGTAAAGATAGCTGATGACTCGTAACGGATGACCGTGACTACACCGTCCTCGTCGATCAACCGCACCGCTGAATACAACACGACAAATATCGATTTACATTGCATTTTTTTATAAGAAGCCT
>CAJQZM010024767.1:0-13426 GCA_907164665.1 Colias nastes
TCCGATCTCTTTCCGCCTCCTTTTTCCTTTCGATAAATAATTTTCGCCGTGTTTATTTTAGTTTTATAAAGTCGGAGATCGACATTTGATACTTAAATAACTAAAGCGTAAGGCACAGAAAAGCTTATAAATTAGCATAATACAATAAAGTATAAAAGGTTTAACCAGCTTTGTTTACTTTTTCAATTTCAGTTTTAATTATGTATAAATGCCCTCATTATTTCTTAGAAAACTGTATTCAAGAGAAGTTGTAAAGAAATTCTCATCTAATTACGAAGTATCTTACATTACGTTTATTTTTTTTTATTTAACATTTTATTATGAAAACTTGGGTTTCGCTGACTGAAATAAAATTGCTACCAATTAGGGAAAACAAGGTAGCCGTGCCTTCGGATTAATAACCTTAATTAACGGCTAAGGAGCTAAGGGCTCGTTAAAAGCGTCGTGAGCTGTAACGATGTCAGTAAACTGTAATCGTCCTTTTCTCCTAAAATCTATTTTCAGCTGTTTACATAGGCCTTTATGAGCTATCGATGATTTAAGTAACTTTATTTTAGTCCTTATTGTGTTTGTGTTGTCTTTCCTAAATAAACAAATTAATAGCTTCCTTGCACTTTCTTGACTGATTTATTCGGTACCACACTTTTAATTAATTTAATTTGTGATATTGATTTTGAGTATCATTTCCTCGATGAATATTGTTATTATTTGAACAAAAACAAATTAAAATCTTTTTATTATTTTTAAAACAAATGAAAAAACTTTTAAAAGTTCAATGCATTTTGCACAGAATTAATTAGAACCTATAGGTACATATAAGTTATAACTTACAGAGTAACTTGGTATGGAGAAGAAGTGACAATATCACGGATTAGTTAAAAACCTTAATTACTTAATTAAATAGGGTTAATAAAAATTGATTAAAGCATAGATAAAAATCTAAAAGAAAATAAAACGTTCAACAGACCAAAAACACTAACATAATTATTAAACTAGGGATCAAAGTCGTAAAAATAAATGATCATTTTATAGCGCCGATGATGTCGATTTTATGATGTGGGAAATTTAGTAGCCTGTGACGTTATAGCATTCAATATTTCCGTCACCACTTTCAATAAAATTATAAACTGGATAAAATCTAAATTGTTAATGTTACCTTAATAAATTTGCTAAATTTTTGTTTCTGATTAATTCATCTTTATATCTGGATATTTCTTCTTTACAATATTATTATATTCATTGAATACGAGCTAACTAACATAATATGAAACTTATTTAACGGGCTATTTTTTCCAAGAATCAAAAGCCATCTAATGCCAACGACGGGGGCTAAATAATTAATGTAGGTATTATCTTTTTTCATTGAAGCACTTAATTAGAACACAAAATTGAATGCCTCTGCTAATATAAATCCTAGAAAAAATTTGAAAAGCTTTCAGAAGTCTTATAACTTCAGATTTTATCATATCTGACGAGTCTAAGCCGCGTACCGCAAAAGGCAGATTCTTAGAAAATTCGGACATGAAATAAACATCATATATTATTTAGAAAATAATTTACAAAACCCGCATAAAGCGCGATAGGGGTCGTTGACCTTTCATGCACTAAATTTGCAAATACTTTTGCATAGTTCAAGCGAGTTTCGGCATCGAAAAGCTAAATCCGCTGTCTGGTCTCACACAATTAATGCTGACTAACTGACAACGAACAAAGTTACACGTTTAATCCAGAAATTCCGGGCCATATAAATGAGTGTAACTGTTGCGCTAAAAGCATTTAATATTCGCGTCATAAAAATTGATATCGCGCTGTAAAGCGAACTATAGCTTTGAGTGTTAAACGCTTACTAGCTGTTGTTACTTCGTATTATAATTTGAGATTTAACACATTTAATTAAAAATTTACACGTATATATATTGACGTATACAAATTTGTGGTGAGGTTTTATACTTTTCTGATTGCTAACGTATAATAATTTATTGACTAAACCTACTATAAAAAGCAAATAATCAATAGAAATTAATTATCAAGTAGCTTATTTGACTGATAAGCTTTTACCTGTAAGAATTTGAATAATCATATTCCACATATTTTGATCTACCTAAATAAAAACATATTTACTTTTAATTACCTAACAATATAAAGAATAACATTTTAAACGATGATTAGTTATTTGACTTTTCTAAGTCCTATCTACCTACTAGATATTAAATATACAGTGATGATGAGGTATGTAAAAATTAACCAAAAACATTTTATTAATAATTCAGGGAATAACTTCCACAAGCTTGTATTACATTAATTAATAAAAGAGGAACCATTATGAGAAAATGAACGGCGCGTCATAATATTTGCTTACACATGAAATGATGGTAAATGGTAATGACAAATTGTTCATTAATGCGATTTCATTATTTACCGCATGCCGGTTTACCTCGTTATAGGAGGGAAGATCAGGTTATACCCATTTGATTATATCGTATGAATAAACGGTTATTATTATTTACTAACTTTTCTCATTTCATCTATTCTTTTTCTAATAACACATTGAATATATTACATATGAAAAAAAATACTTATGAGATGAAAAAGCTATAAGCGAGACTACGTTTTATAAAAAACTTGTTATTTTTCTGTATGTAATAACTGGTTAGTTGTATCTATGGTAATTATTCTTCATTTACTTCATTAACTTATTCTTATTTTTCACTAATTTAGAAATTGATAAGAGCTCGCTAAATCATATAAAATAGTTTACCTCTTGAATAAGAGCCTTTTCTCCTAAATTGTTATTTTTGATTGCAAATCAACACAAAGCTTTTAAGCCCTGCTTCATCAAAACTTTTAATGCACAACTGTCGATTTTTCTTCAAACAAGGTAACCAAAGGAGGAGGCGTCCCGATCCGCCATTTATAAAATTATTTTTACACTAATTTAGAAATTTGGGTAATCGCTAAATGATACAAAATGTAGACATACAATTTTGTATCTTAAATGGTTATTTTTGCTTGCAAATTGCACAACAGCTGTCGATTGTTCTTCAAACGAGGTAACCAAAGGAGGAGGGCGTTGAAATTCCCGTTTTGCCAATTTTAAGTCATAACAGAATTTTGTTCATGCATTTCGATCACAGTTGCCGAAGTTAGACAATGCTACAAGTTTGTATGTCTACGATTCAGAAGTACAGACATGGTCTATTCTAACTTGGTTCAATCCGTCAGAGTTCTATCGTCTTGTGAATTGTAAAGTTAGACTTACTTGTAAAACGTATTGATTTATTTATAAATTCGAGTTTTTTTGTTAATTTGTGATCATATTGTAAGTATTGTCGCAATAGCTCTTCTACAAGAAGAAATAAACATCGACAGTTGTTTAGTTTTCATCAAACAATTGATTTTGTATAAAATTCTATAGCGACCGTAAAAAAGTTTTCCAAAGATTTCCACTTTAATATACTTTGTGTATTAAATTCTATCCATCATTCCACCAACAATAATTGACCTCGAACTGAATTTAGACAATATAACAAGTATTTAAGCCACAAAATCCGTACAATACAATTTAAACAATAGATTTATCAAGCCGACCTATTTGGGAGTAAACAAAAACAGCTATAAAGTTGCGATCTACAGCGCTTGAAAGGCTTTAAAGTGAAGACATTATTGTTCACATAAAATGTTTCGAATTCAAATAGGGCTGTAGGGGATGTGGTCGCGTGATTGAAGCGCTTAGCGACATGTCGAAGGTTCGCCTCAAATTACGTCAATGGGTTTTCGATATACCGCCCATTCGGCTCTCTTAAGTTAGGTGAGATCCCGACCCAAGTCGTAACCGCCGTGTAATGGCAGCGTGTTCCCATTTAAAAAAATACATGTGTAGTAATCTTTTGTAGGTGTTGGTTTAGATTCGTTTGTAGTGGAAAAATTCTCTTGATTGGACAATTCCCATGATCAGTTTTGTTCTTTTGGATTCTTATTATGGAAATGCACTGATTTTATCTATTTATTTTTTCTGTAATAAAGCCAAGCTCTGATTAACTGTATCATAAGTAGGTATTTATTAACATACATATTCAATAGCCTTCGATGCGTTTTTTATTTTCTTTTATTACACTCAAAATAATCGTTAACCACGCCACCAAGAGATTTAAATAGAAGGGATTTTTAATGGAATATTATATTTTTAAATAAAAGACATCACTATACGTCTTCGAGAAATTTCCAGCAAACCTTTTAAAAACCACGAGAAAATATAACAAAAAGTTAAAATCATTTCGATCACAAACAACTCGGTTATCTTAAATTAATAAAAACAATTCTCTATTATTTTTCCGTTGTCTGCAACTCTCTAGGTAAATGTTAAAAGTCCTCAAGGATATTTTTCTTGCAAAGTTTTTATTGCGTTTGTTATTGCTAAGAATGTTTGCGGAATTTCTGATGGAGCCATCCCTTTACACAACTTTCTCATATTTTATATAAACATTTTTAATTGTTAGAATATACCAAAATATCTTTGGATGATATCTGTTTTCTTTGTAAGAAAATTAAAGTTCCAAATGAAATACACACTTATGAGAAAATATTGTAAAATTAGAATTTAAGTTTACTTTTGTGTACAAACAATTATTATTAATAATTTATCACTTACAAATACTATTTAATAAGCCGATGAACGCGGGTTATTTTGATCATAATATATGCACAGATAAAATATAACATTATTGTCTACCTCAAGTCTACCTATTATAGTCCTTTTCACAATGATGATTCCTGTGACACTTCATCGTGTTCCGAATTACGTATTTTATGTTTAAAACGCCAAAATAATTTTAGTGCATAATATTTTTATTTTATGGCGGCATTATTACCAAAAATATAAAAATGAAACATCTTGCTAATAACACAAAAACAGTATTGTTTAGTTTAATATAATGAAAAATAAAATAAAATAACACAAAAAATAATACCTACGCAATTCGTGTACATGAAATGGAACGTTGAAAAATTATAGAGTTGGAAAATCATATAATCGGCGCTCATCTTGTGATCGTTTGTCAATCGCGTCAATCGTCTGTACGAGTGCGTCAGCCTTGTATACAAGTTGCATTTTTATATTGATACTTTACGTGGTATTCTGTTATTGTTACTAATTGTTATTGTTGACTTTTTGTTGCTGTTGTTTGCTAAGTTTCCTTAGTTAATTGTTGGCGAAATGCCGAAAAACTAATTTTGGTACTTTATTCCAATCGATTTCATTTCCATATAAAATATTATCGATTATCGGAAACAATTGATACGATTTCAGTAAAGACAACTCTACACGTGTCAAAAATCGATGTGTCACAGAAATCATCTTAGGTGGAAAGGACTATAGATATGCTTATTTCTTATTACAATTATAAATTATTATCAGTTAAAAATAATCATTTTAAAAGCCGATCATGTAAAATGTAAATATACATATTTAAAGCTGCCTTTTTAGCTTCAAAATCGCTAAGGAATATTACGTAAAGCTAAGGTGAAACAGACGAGCTTAATATGTCTTATGAAAGGGTAAATAACTTAATTCAACCATTATAATTTTCGCGTACAAAACACGCTTGCCCTTCCGAGAAGTCTACTAAGTATATATTTACCTTTGAAGAGGTAAATATTAATGAAAAGGAAAATACATGGGTATTTAACACCCGATTGGATTAATAACTAAAATAGCTACATATATTTAAAATGAATATGAGAAGACGACTTGCGAATTTAAATTTTAAATTCGCAAGTCGTCTTCTCATATTCAATTTACATACCTATTAAAAATTGGTTTTAAACATAATATAATAATACTAGCTATGCTCTGCGGTTTTACCCGCAGTGCTCGGCTCCTGTTGGTCTTAGCGAGATGATAATACATATATAGCCTTCCTCGATGAATGGGCTATCTAACACCGAAAGAATTTTTCAAATCGGACCAGTAGTTCCCGAGGTTAGCGCGTTCAAACAAACAAACAAACTCTTCAGCTTTATGATATTAGGTATAAGTAAGTATAGATGTAGCCTTTTGTTTCTACGTATGATATGTGAGAAACTTGTAATGTATCTAATATGTATATTATATAAGAAGCAACAAACATTTTTTCATTTATTAATATCACATAGATAAATTTTAGCACATAGCTTTTTTTAATTAAAATACAGATTCCATCGTAATATGTTTTATTAACATGTAAGTATTCGATGTGAAACGTAGTAGTCATTGGATTAAGGAGTACGAATTCGAACCGCGGAACGAACATACTTTAAATTATTAACCATAATAAAATTATAGAATTTTAATTTCTAATCTACCATTCGCCGTTATTATATACAAACAAAATATGAAATCAAATAATGTTGTATGAGCATAAATAATTTAGCATGAACATTGAACAGTTTATTAGCCGATACTAGCCATTGGTTAATATTTGACAGATAAATAGTATACTGCTGATTTAACTGTCCCGTCTGGCTTTGATTTTGTGGTTGTCAAATGTTACATACAGAACACAACTATTTTCGTATAACAATATAACAACGATGTTTGACCAATAATGTAAATCATGTATGAAAAATGCCTATTCAAGAGTAATAGATTCAGGATATAAAGGGAATCCTAAAGGAAACCTTTAAGAAAATTAAAATAATGTCACTCGATACCTAAAAATAAGCTTAAAAACCTCATGAAGAATCATTGGAAAATAAAATGTTATTAGAATTATAAACATGTTCCTTAGCAAAAGATAAACAATGATGTAGAAGTAAAAATCATTTTTCTATAAAATAAGATAATTCGATAAAAAAAAAATGTAAATTTCTGTATTAAATTCAAAGGCATTAATCATAACGAAGTGAAATTACCTTGACATAATTTATAAATAAGGTAATGAGCGTTGTTTTAGAGACAATGTTCAGCTGCTTTTTCAATATATATATATATGTATATTATACATTCTATATTCTATACTAATAATCTGAAGAGTTTGTTTGAACGCCTTAATCTAAGAGAGAGATTATTTTTGCAGACAAAACAATACACAATAATATGCATGCCTGATCTAAATATTGAAACTCATGTCCACTTCAAAGAATGCAATATGCGTGACACAAATAATATTATACCTTTAACATATTAAAAAACTGTGTTTTCCAAAATAATAACAGTGAAACTTCGTTTTCCAAATAAGTTTTCCACACAGGAAGTATACAAGCTTTCTATCTCACACTATAATTCATATTCTATTACAAACTACTAATCACACAGATAATTTTTACTCCTAATACCATTACATAACAACGAGCAAGGATCAACTAAACAACCGTTCATTAACCGTGTAATCCACCTCAAGAGCACAACGCAAGCATCGTTATATAAATGGGTCCCAATTTGATAATCACGATTCCGTTTCAGATATTATCAAACGACCCCTGTATCCACGAGTGATTTGGTTCAATAAATTCTGGAACAAACATGCGCAAAACATCAACAATTTCAGATACGAACTTGACGGGAGTGAAATTAATGAAGACCCCCCGGATTTATTAGGGTCCCGACTAATCGCTGGGTTGAGCTGAACGCCAAGCCTGAAATACTCTTACCTCGATTTTTCGTTACAGGTATCGAAATGTACGAATATTGCGTCTTCCAATCCCTTACAGTTCCAATCGTGTAGATGAGGCAAGTGAATTTCTAAATTACTCTATATCTTTCACTTTACCGTAGTTTTGATCTTGAGTGGATTTTACTTACGCTTAACGTCCAGTACGTAGAGTTGATTGGATGTTGATCTTTATAATACATTTAAAGCATTTATTTTGTATGTACATCAACAATAATATAAGCCAATTATGGTAAATCGCCTTATATCAAGCGATCACGTAAACTTGAAGATCGTCATAATTGCAACTAAGATTGCAACTGATTTGAACTGAACCCATTTTAGTTTCCATATATTATTTGAGTGGCTTTTAAATATCCCAAAGGTTGACATTATCTGACGTAGAGGTATTTATAGACCTTCATAATTTCGTCTGAAAACTTTGATATTAGTCTCTATCATTGGATTATACGATTTTGCACAATAATAATTTAATCCAATAATAGAATTTCAAATTCAAAGACCAATATTGTACTTCGTGCAGCATTACACAAATCCATTGAATATTTAACCACATGGAATTTATAACGTCGTTTTCATTAGCAAATACTAATAAAATTATATTATACTAATGTCAATATGACTTGTTATTAATGGACATATATTTGCATTGTAATATTTATTAAATGCTAAAATTATATTGAACAAAATGTTATAAGAGCTTCAGCTTCCATTTCATAAATTACTCTCTTTAGAAATGAGTAATAAAATGTAATAATGCTTATATATTGAGCTTTTGCCTATTCTTATTTGTATGACATTCATGGTAATTTAATAAAATAATATTCATAAGCAGCTATTAAAAATTTACAGGTTAGGTTGTACAATTATATAAAAAATCTATTTCGTAGTATTTACATAGTAAATAATGAAAAGTCATAAAGAAAATGACATACCAATAATACTTACAATAAATATGGCAGCATAATCAAAGATACTAAATAGTTACTTCTTACGTAAGTATAATAATATAAAATAAAGTGACTACTGGAAAAGATTTACTTTTCCAGTAGCCACTTGAATAAATTTCCTAATAAAATTACCTTACATCAGTAAAATGTGTACATTTTAGTTTCTATATTTATAAATCTATTTATTAGTACAAATTATTGCTGTATTGGTCGCATTAGCAAGTTTATGGCCGTAACAACCTTTCTGTAAAGCTATGTATCTCAATTGGAATAGTCTGAACTAACTTTGAATACTAAATAGACGCTTTTAGTTGCAGGTTCTACTTTATCTGTCTGGAAGCCTGGATCCCCGGCGTATACAATTTTAAATAGCGTTATGAAGTTTTCCCAAGATTTATGAGTAAATTAATTATGTAACAAATTAGAAAGTACGCGTTGAACCTATTTATAAACATTAACTTCATTGACTGTTTGTATATCTTTATTACAGTCCTTTTTACCGTTTCACTTAAATGATATAATATTTATGCTTTCTTTGTAGTATATACTTAAGTATAGACTTTTTTTATGAGAATTCTTCAAACTAAACATTTATTTATTTACAGGAATAAAGGAAAAACACAGTCAATGGACCATCATGTCGTCAAATACCCAGTTCCCAATTACAGCATCATATTTATTATATTTTGTAGTTTCCTTTTATTTCTACTGTCATGGAATAATTTGATTAACCTATTTTATCAGAAACTTGAAACTTCAATTATTTGTTTTACATTGAATTAATTTCGGGTTAGAACAGTCGAATGTTTACGAGGTTTAGAATTTAGGTCAAGCGTGAACTCGTAAGGGAACAAATCCGCTACTATGGTACGGAAAACAACATATTTGAATCAATTTACATGAAAACCTTTGTTCATACAATTATTTGGACATAAACAATGCCAACTGTTTTTATTGAATGTAATACATGGTTCCGATTGTATAAAAAATATAAGAGACTAACTGACAATGTTTTTTTTTTTTAATTAGAAATTTTATTTTTTTGTTTGATACGATTTAACTCGAAAATTACTTGACGGATTTTTTATATTATTTTTGTATGGAATTTTCGGAATATTATACATGTCACAGAGGAACACTAGTCATTCATTTACACCACTCCGAGGATTTTATACTCATCTTTTACCATCACAAAGCTCCAGCTGGGGGCAAATCATCTGCGACTCCTTCAGTGTTGCTAGTAAGCAGTGCGGCGTGGTGCCACGTGTTGCGGCGTGTTCTCAAGTCATGAAAAGTATTTTTGATGGAAGTTAAGATGTTAGCATAATATGTATCTTAATATTTAGAATTAACACAAAACAAATATATTCACAGTATTAAACTTTTGCTACCCTTTTGGACTAAAAAAAGCCTTCAATATTTTTAAGTACCTAACTAGGTATGCATCCAGAAAACTGTTTCAATAACAACTTGCGGTCATTCAATTTGTTTGTCTTCGGAAACCGATTGAACTTAGACCGGGAAACTTTGAGCAAATACTTTTCTTTATATCTACGAATACTTTTCGAAGTACTTAATATACTTTCGTAGTTGATAAAACTACAGGTTGGTTAGCATCATTATTAAATTAATTTTAAAGTTTTATGCTTAGTTTTATGTTTTTCTTAAAACTTAAAATATAATTTTGCCGTAGCGATTGTAGAGCTTACCTCCATTTATTATTGAAGTCACGCAAGCTTTGGCAAATTTTCACACAGAGCTAAGGACAGAGCCTAATCGTTTGACATTGTGATAGCATAATATTGACAAGATAATATATTTTTTCCATTAAGGGAGATTAAGTTTTACTTTTTATTCGAAAACTGCTGCATATGAACTCTAACTCTAAAAGGACCGTATCTATTGATTTATAGTTTATACGCCCATGGTTTTTGCCGATGACCCTAAACCATTCTATACAACAAAGGCCCTGACGCCTGAAAATGATTGACCAAGAGGGTTACCTCATGGTCAAGACATCATTATCTTATATCAGTATTATTCCCAGTGATGGAAAGTAATGCCGCTATATGACTTATATAGCGCTGTCCTTTTTCCACGCTGGGAATAATACTGCTTCAAGACATATTGGAACGGGGGCAAACAATGCTCAACTATGATTGGACAAATTATTAAGTCAAATCACGTCTTGTACTAATGAGTAATGACAGGAATTTATCCGTGCCAATATATGGGTCAGATTCACAGGTCAGATTGGATTAGATGAAAGACCTAGTTCATTGATTGGTACCTAATGTATTATTTTGTTATGTAATATCGTACTATAAACATAAATCTATAGATTTTAACGATATTTAAAGAAATAATTAAAATAGTAATATGTCAGTTTGTATTCACATAAGCAAGAACTGCTTTTGCTTTGCTGTTTTAAAGAAATGTAGTTTTCAGTTATTGTTAGACAGCCACTTAGAGAGCACGTTAAAAATATTTTACTCGAAATATAAAACAAAAGCACACAATAAATGTATATCATTATTACTTAACTACATTTACTTCAACGTGGAGAGAAAAATATTATCCCTTTTTTTCAATACGCAATAACACTACTACTATAATGAAATTCGAAATTGGTATTGTAAAATTACTAATCTACTATTACTAATCTTGAATCTAATTGATACCTTTCCGAAACGTATCTTCAAACATTTTTTTTATAAAGCCTTTAATAAAAAGGAACATAAATATTATATTGATAAGGCTTTTTTCATTCAGGTATCGAAACTGACTAGGCGCAAATGGAATCATAAACCTCCGACGGACCGACGACAAAATGACAAAATATTAAATGAATTTTCCTTTCTAGGCCTAGTCCTGTCATAAAATTTGAGCTAGAACATAACTGTATACGATTTTTTTAGTACTTTTAATTTGGACAAACTCTTTTACAGAAATAGGAAATAGGTACAATGTTTTAATAAAATATTTTGAGTTTAAAATCATTTTTGTACCGAGTACGTAATATATAGTTATTAAATTAATGTTCAAAAAGACCTCTATTTAATTATACTAAGCTTAATACTAAAAATAATGCATATGCACTAAAGCAATACATAAATACGTAAAATATGTATAACACTTATAATCTAAACAGTATAGACCTTAGTACCTACTATGGATTTACTCAAAAAAAACTCTAGATATAAAATTTGATCTTAATAATCCTTTTATTTTTAAATAATTAGGGCATCATAAAACTTGGAATCCACGAAAAGAAGACGAGGGTTTGAACATAATATTTAATCATAATTCTGTCGTATACAGTATGATGTAATAGTTTCCAATATCGAAAATAAATTAAAATAAAATGTCAAACATTATACTTGACTAGATAACTGTCAATATCAGTGACATGGACTTATTGAAAAATTGAGATTTTTCTCTATCATGGACTCTACTATAACCTATAACCTTCAAGCCTATAACCTTACCTATAACATACTATGACCGTAATAGTAACGTGTCAGGATCGGAAAGTAACACGATATGTTCTTCTATACCCACTAGAGCGTATCAATTACGTATCAAAGCCGTATGTATGGACAATTGTTGACGCTCCGTGCATGGCACGTGACGGTGTTAATCGGTGTCGGAACGATCTAGTATAGGCATAGTCTTATATTTTTCAGTAAAAGAACTTTTGCCTGTCGCCTTCCTGTTAGAATAGAATATAGGATAAGGTAATAGGATAGAATGGAATGGAATGGAATAGAATAGAATAGAATATTTATTAATTCGTAATAAAAATAAAATCTACACATAGACATAACAAGAAACAGTTTACCACGAAAAGGTATATGGGATCAGCATTTGGTGAAAACCTAAAGGCCAGTGATTTCACTATTGTTTTTCAGCCATAGTCTGCAGTTATACCACAAATGTTATGGTCATAGTCTTATGTTGCAGTGAGTAGATTCCTTTAAGATTATATTCTAGAGCTTTGCAGCGTAGGGCTCTACCGTCTACGCTACGCTAGCGTACTACCGCTGTATGTATGTATGGTAAACAATTTATCATCGTGAGCTAAGCCAACCGAAAGTAAGGCTTACGCAGCACCATTCATTTCGTGTCATTGACGCATACTGCTTGGATGCAGATAAGCAATAGCATAACATGCGAAATATTTACTTTATTTTTGATGATGATGTATTGCTTGGATGTTTTTCTTATACGACTAAGTAACATATTATCTAATATCCATGACGATGTTACTAGTCATTCACTTCATTTTTAAGAACCCAACTGATAATATCCAGATTTGGGATTCGTAATATTTTTGAAGTGAAAACTTCTTTAGCGGCGTTGAGCACTTTTTCTGTAATGGGTATAAAATCTTAAACTCGCGTCAGGACACGTGACCTGATCGAAAAAGCGTAAGACGGATGGAGAGAACTCAACGTTAATAATCAAGTTTTCACTTCTACCGGCACTCCCGGAGTGCAACCCGTCTTTTTTTTATTTTATTTATATATGAGACAAGCATTACATAGGTACGTAGCGGGCAACTTCTGCAGATATAAAATAAATTGCTCTACCAACAGAGACAATTATATTATTATTGCTACACCTATTACCACTGATATTCAACTGCGGTATCGCAATGTTTATCATAAATATATAATACGTTTGAATATATTTTATAAGGCGGTTCATAAAATAATTAGAACACAACAATCTCGCTCCGTTTTGCATATCAAAGTCCATACGCGCGGATATACAAAGTCAATTAAGAGTCCTTATCGATTTTAGAGTGATTTTGACTTGTTTCTGTAA
>CAJQZM010024767.1:18426-35424 GCA_907164665.1 Colias nastes
ATATTTGACATGCCGCACACAAAAGAAACGGTTTCTTTTCTATGCGTGTGTCCAATATTTTGCCATACGATTTTTAAACGAAATTGAGTCCTACTTCAAACTGTGATCACAAAAATATATTTGTCTTTTTTCTAGTCATTGATTAACATATAAAAAACCTCGCCGCACCACGGTGAAAACTGCGATTTTGGGCGCCGCACTGTGGTGTAGTCGCTGATGGCCCGATACTGGACATGCCGCAGTGAACGTGTTAAATACAAAAAATCGGGTGAAACGTTTAACGCTGTTTGTGGGTAACAATTAATATAATTATAATTTTTACATTGTGCTGAATCACAAAATAAGAATAAAATATAAAAATTGATTTGGTACGGTATCGCAATTACTTCATGAAATTATAGGATTTCTAGTGTTTTTAGTTTCTGATGGCGATGATGATGAGTTATCGTATATGTTAAATTTCATTATTCATTTAAAAAAGGCTCGATTAGTCTGGGTTGCACTGATATTTATCGCAATTGTCTAATTTAAATCAGGTTTATTCGTACTACTACAGATTTTTAACTCTTCATAGAAAAGTTTGATCACGGGCTGTAATTTAATAAACGAATATTATTATCTTGCCTTATGTTACATCTCAGTTGTTGCTATTAAAATCATGTCACATCAGACACACGATAGTATATATGTATTATATTACAATATTCAATTTGTTAATAATTATTGACATGGTATTTTAATAAGTCCAATACAATCCTCGTATACGTAAACCGTCAATAGCTATAAATTCCTAACATTCCTAGGCCCTTGATATTATAATCAGGGTTTAATTAATACTCAACTGATTAACGTCCAATTAAAAATGTAATGAGATGATTCAACTAGTTATTACAAGTATGTATTTATTTCTAATAGGGGTACATAAATAAATATATAGGTACTGAGTTACTTGCTGTGAAACTTTAAAATTGGCCAATATGATATTGTTAAATAATTAATTAAAAAATAAAACTTTGATCGAAATTTCCATAAGCGTCTATACATTCAAATAATTGTAGAGTCATTGTGAATCTGCAATCCACAAAAAATAAAGTATTCAAAATAATATCACTTATGTACACTGTAATGTTTACTGGTATTATGAGAATAACCTATTTTATTATACAAAAAAAACATCTCCGTATATTAATGCCTAATAGCATTTATCGCCTCCACTCATAACGCAATAAAGTTTAGCCTAATAAATAATATCCTAATTGTTATAATACGACTCAACCGTCAAATTAACTTAATTGCACTTGTAATTGCTCCTAGTCCGAGACGCGCTATAAAAAGAAAATATTGTCATTCTCTCCGCCCAAGGATTGTCCGACGCTAGTATTGGAGATGCTCCGAATAAAGTATATTATATGAACGGTATTGAAAACCCCTCCAAACCAATGTGAGCCACATTCCCTTGTAATAGTAACTATAATACCACCAACCTAACTCTAGTGTCGGCGAGCGCTATTGTTACGGGTTTAACGCAATAAATTAAACTAGGAAAGTTGTAAATTTGATTAATAGTGTGGTTACAGCCGATATGTTACTAATTGAGTTAAATTTAATTAATCTAGCTCAGGTAAAAATAAAGTTGTAACATCAGCATTTTATACCGGTAGTAGAAAAAGTAGAATAATACAACGAATTCTTAGTTCATAATATAATTATTAATGGCTGAAATACGGACTGTTGGAAATAAAAGAAAATATTATCATTAGCCGGGGAGGCTCTGCAAGATTCTCACCGTGTTAATAGGCTATTCTGAGCCTTTTCCCGGTTTATTCAAGGGGGACATTTTTATGTTGTTGAATGTGGGCTGGGTATTTATTTGAAAATTTTCAGCTGCATATCTACCCTTATAACGTCTAGGAAAGGAGCGTTCATTAATTAAAAGACATGTTGGAACATTTTGAAGACACTCTTACGAAATTAAGAGAACAAAAAATGTGTTAGAATCGCGTATGATAGTAAAAAGTTTCATTGCGGGCTTTTCATCATAAAATCTTGATTATGTATCCTGCGTATGTAAAATAAAATATAAGAACGAGTAAATTCAGTTTTATGAAAATTAATATCATACATTTTAATGAAAGTCTTTATGAGGGGTTGGAATAATGTATATGTAATGAATGTTTTAAATGCACTGTGAAGATTTTAAACAGTTGTAGAAAAGCTGCAACTGCAAACTACGGATAACATGTAAAATAGTCAGTCCTGCAACTGATCTCTTTGTGTTCATGCCAATTTTGCGATCCCTATAGAATAAGGTAGTTGAAAAAGTAAAGTTAGTAAGTTTGTCCATTAATGTGTCATACTTAAACGCAAACATTTACTTATTCAACTAGACTTCTTTCAGAAGCGCCTGAATGCCTAGAAATTACTACAAGTAGTTTAGAAAGCTGTTCAGTTTCTACAAAGAAAAGATGGCAAGAAACTCTATAATTGCTCTTTAAAATGACATTAATTTTCTACAATTTTTCATGTTAAATAATAATGGTTCTAGAAAAGTTGTCATTAAGATTATTTAATGGTCCTCTGTTACAATTATAAAAATGATTTCTTTGCGCAATGTTAAAAAAATTCTTGACATAATTTATTACATTGATGATCACATTTCTAGATAGTCCGATTCAAAAACTCACTCTGCTTGGATATCTGGCGAACTATGACAACAAAATAATAACACTTTTAAGGAAATAACTATGTTATGATCTCATACGAAGGTATTATAAATAGATGGTGTCACAGAGATGGACGTATGGTTATAAATCAATAAAATGAGGTCTCTACGGGTGCTGTGTCGTTATCAGTCATTTCTCACCTCGATATAACCTCAAATTCACTCTATTTATCTTTCTGTATCAATAATTCACATGGTTATAAATAAACATATTCTTTGGACAAAAAATACATTTTATTTTTAATATACTCATTACATTACATTGTTATTTTATTCGAGACACTCACGTATTACAGTAATATTTAGTAACTATACTTATTGCTTCTAATATTGTATATCTAAAAGCTTTTGAGAAACGATCGCCAACTGTTTGAATGGGGATTATTAAGGAGAATATAAGGTAGAGCAGATTTTGATGAAACTTATCACTTAGTAGCTAAGCCGTTATTTTAGAACAGGGTATAATTTAAAAAGTATATTGCTTTTCTATTGTAATAATCACGAACTAAGACGCGACCATTCGCCTATCCAACCGAAATTTTAAATTCCAGACAGCAGGTCAAGCGATATCGGGCTACATCTGAAAATGTCCACATGAAAATCAAATAATACAATGCAGAACACGACTTCCAAGGCATTATTTGTATTCTGCATTCATATTTGAAAACCACATCAAAAACTTCAGGTTCGACATACCTACATGGAGAATGCCCAAGCAGAAAGTCTGATCTAGAAATTCCAGCACTATTGTCCTAATTGTAATTATTATTAGTAGCCGATTGTCGGGAAGGATTATTTTATTAGCTACTTATTTTCAATCCGTGGACGGATTTATATAATTGTGATATCGTATTCATCGTGAAAATCCAAGTGCAGGCTTCTAAGATAGGTGCCGCTAAAAAACAACACAATGTCTATGAAACGCCATACCATACTTACGCAGTCTTTATTTTCATTTGTTGTTTAATCAGTCAAAATACCGTCAAATAGCAGACTTATTTATTCTGAATCCGAATTCTCGAATAACGCTCGAATAAGATTAAAGGAAATGACTAGAAGCCGAATCACATTATTAAGCCAATAAGGTACATTAGGCATTTAGCCTACATACGTGCTCTCTTAATATCCGGTGGCGCATCTCGATATCCGTAAAGCCGTCTATCATCGTACATACATACATACATACATACTGTTTGCGGTACATACTGGTTACCTAACATGTGTTACAGTTGCGTAATATCTTAGGAATAAGAAGCGATCTTCTTTAAGAAGCGATGTGTGATTGCTTTTGTAAACGTTATTAGAGAGCTTTGTAATAATAACGAGACAGATATAATTGATTTTATTTAATAATTTTTAACACTTTTGAACGCATAGCGAGACATCTCGGAAATAAGCAGTATTGAGGAGGGGGCATTACTACTGACCTATTTTATTGAGCGTTTTATCAAATTCGCAGAATAGGTCTACACAGAAAATGTATTTTAACATTCAAGCTTAGGTATTTGGTGTTCTTAGAATCTAGTCTCATAACATTTGGAATAAACGTATTAGTAATTCAAGCGTCACACATTGTACGAATTGATAAAATCTAACCTTTTATAAGACGATCTTTTGCCAATAAATTTTCAGAGCAGAAGATTCGGCATCTTTACCCTATCTGACCTATTTGAGTAAGCTTTTGTTGTTAATGCCTGGAATACATAATATAAAAGTTTGGAATATTAAAACAAATGTAAAATATACAGTTCTTCATAGATATTTTACTAACATTCACCTCTTTACAAATAAAAAAATAAAGCTGTGATTTAACACATGTAAATGGAAACACTGAACCATCGTGGGAATGAGAATAAATCACGTCATATGAAACGGATTTTAAGGTAATACGTAACATAGTATTATATACGTCGGAGAATACACGAATAAGAGGGTACAAAGTCCAATACCGGACCTTCATAACCGAATATTACGGAAGGGGGTGTAAATTAGGGTCCCAAATACCTCTTTATAGAGATTGCCTGCCTGTCCGTTTTGGGGCCAAGTCACGTAATAATATTGTGGTCGACCTAATCGCCTGAATACCCTGTATTGCTTTAGTATTTACTGTAAGCGTTGAAACTCTCATTTCACATCGTCGAATTTCATAGGGCGTACAAAGTTTGCGAAGCTGGTTTTGTTACACGGTACTTACCTGTCTTTAATATCAGAGGGATTTAGAAGAAATTTGTTTTTGTACTTGCTAAATAGACTTCCTTGTTACGCTTTTGTGTACTTCGGAAGTGCTTTTCAAATTTGGGTCAAAATATGTTCACAAAAGACAAAATTTATCAATCGAGTTATAGGACGTTTTTACTTTTTTTATTATGTCACTCCTATAGGTATATCGATGTTGAAGAAAATGATAATAAGATAGCAATGGAAATCTACAGAATTTAATATAAGAGCTAGACTCAATTATGACAACCTATAGACTTCAGACAAGTACAATATTATAATAGAATTTACGAATTAAATATAAATTCATTGTCTAGGGCAGCAAAATTATTTAAACTTTTTACTGTGTACAAATTTTTTATCATTGTGATTGTAGGTAAATACAATTATTCATTGATTACAGTTTTTTTCATTAAAAATCACATAATAACAAATCGCTTTTACGTAGTAAATAAAAATTAACTATTTAATAAATTGAAGAACAAAGAACATTCATTAGAAAAATAAAGTGGTTTAATAAAAATACTTCATACCGTCCATTATTAAACCTAGGTAACAGACTACAAAGCCAACTTGAAAAATACATCTAAATGGAAGCACCTGCAATTCCCACACTCATTACATACTTTATCAACTGATACAATACAACAGTTGGAGTGGCGTGTTAAAGAATGATTCACGTATTCACCATTTTCTTAGATTTTCTTCACATGTCTAGTTCTATTTTGTTGGCAGCCTGTTACACCGAAAGTTCGTCGGAGAGATTGTTTTTGTTTTGTGCAATCCCGTGTGAGTTCTATGTTTTTTTTTTTTTAATTTGTTACTACAATTAGGACTTATTTATACCAGTATTCAGACTATTTATTCATTAAATCTATCCAAAAGTAACTATCAAGCATAAGAAACCTAAATATGTTATTTGTTATGATCCGAAAGTTTCTTCTTCTTATTTAATATTTATATTGGTTAAAATAAAAACACTTAGAAAGTCTTTCTTAAAAAAGATACTTTCATAGATATTTATCTACATGAAATTTGGTGTACCTAAGTACTTATAATATTAAGGTAGGTACTCCTACATAAATAAAATAAAGAAATCACGACTTCAAACTTTTGTCCACAGTTTTTACACAATTACTAATTTGGTAAGAAATAATACCTAAATGCTATAGCCGCACGTAAAAATAAAAATGTAAAGTAGTAACGTCACAATCCAAATTACACAGTATTGACAAAAATATACATATTTTATTCGAGAACATGCCATGCGGTGAAAGGTTTTAATTCCAAATGTACTAATATGGAGTAAGGACGAGTAAATTCAAACATTGTAGGTAATATGTATTCTCTAAAATACGATCTATTTTATAAGTCATTTGTAGGTGGTAATTTTAGCTTTACTAAAATCACAAAGCCCTTGTATTTGTTCAGAATTATCCTTTGCTTGCTTATTATTGAAATGTATTATTATAGTCTACAATTTCATTTACATAAATACAGCGATTTAATATTCCACTGTCAATATTTCAGTAGCAAATAATAATGTCTTACTTTGTGATTATAATTTTTTAACTAACGATTTTGAAATAGTTTAATATATTTATTTTGTAATAAAGTTAATGAATAGAACCTATCGATATACTCTACTTTCAACAACATCTTTTATATTTGTATATTGCAATAGCAACGACTCTACACTTTAGAATCCATACAAGTTAACTCATAAATATCCAAAAAACTGCGAGTACAAATTGCTTTTAATACATAACAATGCAATGGAATTTCTATAACATGCATTACACTACTTCTATACGTTTTTATTTAGACGTAAACTTCAGTCCTTATTCTATGCGAGTCTTAAGTTACAAGTGCCTTGTAGTCGCGAAACACGACTCTAATGAACTGTCTCTAGAAGCATAAAGAAAACTTCTTACTAGCATTTTTCTTTTCCACTTTGAGCGCTGCGAAAAATTTCAAACTTTCGCACAAAAACAAGAAGATGTTAACTGGCCGTTAAATATAAAACAACAAACTACAACAATATATTGTTAATTCACTTGCTTTCTTTTTAGGTAATTACATTTTATAGTTTAGGTATGTAAGCTGATTTTATTTCAGTTGCCTATAATTAAGAACTAATTACAATGACTGTTCCAACATTATGGTTTGTTATTTGATCTACAGCTACAAATTTATCATTAATTTTATTATAAAACCTACTCACACATTACCAATTATACGTCATAATATATATGTGGATTTTAATTTTTTCTGTACATTTAAGATTAACTGAATAATTAAAAGTTCCTTGTTCCATCGAATATGCAGGAAATATCTAGTAATAATAAGTAAGAATAAAACACAACTCAAGTCTGTAAAAAATATATTTTTCAGCCATTTCAACATCCTATTACATTTTATTACAGCTTAGTTTTAACGAATTTCTACTTTTATTCTTTACAATGATCTCAAATAACAATTATTAGTAGTAAGTTATCAAATAATTGTGCTGCACAACGGTGTAACAGTAAATTCATTCGCGTGTCAGTTGACGAATGGCCTGAGCTGCTGAATGTAGGATTAATGGTAGTGCGGACGTCACGGAACGGATTTCTGTCAAAGCTGTCAGCTACACGTGGAAGATGCTCTCCGCTTAAACTCAAACTCAAACAAACTCAAACATTTATTTATTCAATTAGACTTCTTCGAGAAGCACTTTTGAAACGTCAATACATATTTTTAACATTTACCACCGATTCGGAAAGCAGTATCTATGGAGAAGAATCGGCAAGAAACTCCATAGTTGCTCTTTTAAATCATTTCAGTATTACAATTTAATTTTACAAAATATGTAAGAAACTGTACGTATATATCATAATATGCCAAAGAACTGTCCTGTGGTTTTTACGCGACAACCCTCCATGGGTTTTTATCTTCCATATATTCCTTAATGCTGTAATAGGCTCTCTGAACTAATACGTTTTTTACATAATTTTTAAATTTAGCACTACTAAACTCTTTAATACTATGAGGAATTCTGTTGTAAAAAAGTATACCTTGGCCCATAAATGAATTTTTAACTTTAGCTAACCGGTAAAATGGCATTTCAATTTTATTTCGGTTCCTTGTGCCATAACGGTGTCTATCTCCTACTCTTGTGTGTAAGTCTGCGTTTTTGTGTACATATAAAATATTATTAAATATATACTGTGATGGTACTGTGAGGATACCAGTATTCTTAAAGAGATCTCTTAGTGAGTCCCTAGCACGTAAATTATATATAGAGCGTATGGCTCTTTTCTGTAATATAAATATAGTTTCTATATCTGCAGCCCTGCCCCATAGCAGAATTCCATAGGACATAATGCTATGAAAGTAGCTAAAATAAACCAATCTAGCCGTGTCTTCATCGGTGAGATGCCTTATTCTTCGAACTGCATATGCAGCTGAACTAAGCTTAGCAGCGGTGGTGGCAACATGGGCCCCCCATTGTAGCTTCTCATCTAGTGTCAAACCAAGAAAAACAGTAGAATCCACAGGGTATAATACCTCCCCGTTTAAAATAATATCCCTTTTCACCTTTTTTACATTTGGAAGGATAAATTCAACACAATTTGTTTTTTTTGCATTTAATAATAAATTATTAGCAGTGAACCATTTGGATATGCGTAAAAGAGCAGAGTTTACTTCGTCAACATTTGTGTCATGTCTATCCACATTAAATATTAATGAGGTATCATCTGCAAACAGTACTATTTCACACATATCCTGCAAATAATAAGGTAGGTCATTAATATATACTAAGAACAGAAACGGTCCTAAGATAGATCCCTGCGGAACACCTATGTTAATCGGCGCACCGCGAGATTTCTCTCCATTAACAACAACGGTTTGTACCCTGTTCTGAAGATATGAAGCTATGAGGTCCTGAGATAAACCTTTAATACCATAAAAATTTAGTTTCCGTAATAGAGTGGTATGTTCTACACAGTCAAAAGCCTTAGAAAGGTCGCAGAATATCCCCAAAGCATTCTTTGAATTTTCCCATGCTTTATATATATGTGACAAAAGAGCTATTCCAGCATCAGTGGTAGAGCGCCCCTTTGTGAAACCAAACTGTTTGGCGTGCAGTAAACCATTTGATACAAAATGACTACATAATTGGTTTAAAATTAATTTCTCGAAGACTTTGCTCAAAGTTGGTAAAATGGAAATTGGCCTATAGTTATTACAGTCTTCTTGGTCACCACTTTTAAATAAAGGAATAACTTTACTTAACTTTAATAAATCAGGGAATATACCACAGTCACAACATTGATTAAATATAAACGCTAAGTGGTTGGCAATGTTTTCTATAATATTATTTACTAGATTTACAGACATTCCCCAGAGATCACATGTTTTTTTTAAGTTTAATGTTTTAAAAGTTTTAACAATTTCCTCTGCAGTCACATGTCGCAATTCAAATAATACATTACACTCAGCAACATGGTCCCTCAAGTAGGACTCCGCAAGCGCTGATGACGAATTTAATTTTTCGGTAATACTAGCAGGGACACTACTAAAAAAATCTTCAAAAGCAAGCGCAACATCAGCACTTTTGTCAATGACCCTACCAGCATTAACTAGTTTTATGGTACTATTTGATTGGCTTTTGCCCATTTCACCATTAATAATTGCCCAAACCGTTTTAACTTTGTTATCAGAGTTGCGTATTTTATCTCTGACATACAAGCACTTGGCAGTGAAACAAACTTTTTTAAAAGTTTTTGAATAATTTCTAACATAACTAAGAAATGCCAAGTCTTTGTTATATTGCTTCATGCCATATAACTCATATAAAACGTTCCTGCATCTGTGTATACTAGGTGTTGCCCATTGGCTAAATGGTAAATCCTTGGTAATACTTAAAGATTTAACTTTAAAGATTTTTTCAAACTCATTATGAATTAAATTAAAAAGATTTGTAAACATTTCACAAGGATTATTATGAAAGGATTGATCATTCAGGCCAGGCAATTTATTATTAATATTATCTCTAAATTTATGAATGCCTTTTTTAGTTATAGGCCTAACATTAATTCTTTTAAGTGTAGGTATGCAATCCCATTCAAAAACTACTTTCTGGCCACAGTGATCCGAAGTCAGTGTATTGAGAATATTTTTTTCTAAAAAGTTACAATCACAGTAAACATTATCAATACAAGTTGCAGAACTAGGTGTAATTCGTGTGGGTTCATCAAAAAGTTTATGTAAATTAAATGATTGAAATAAATTAACTATTCGTGTTGCCATTTGTGTGTGTGAAAGTAAATCAATATTAAAGTCTCCACATACTATAACCTTCTTTTCACTTCTGCTCAAACGCTTTAATATTTCTTCCATGACTGTCTCAAACATATTATAGTCACTGGAAGGAGGCCTATAAACGCAAACAATAATGTAACGCTCAAGTTCAACACAGGACAGTTCAATGGTGCGTTCTACAGAAAGGCTAACAATGTCAGTTCGTTCCTTGCATTTTAAACTATTGTGTACAAAAATAAGAGAACCTCCATGAATAGCATTTGTCCTAAAGTATATACTTTTTAATTTATAATTATCAATATTTATTAACAACTGACATTGTTTAAGCCAATGCAAATGTTCTGTTACACAAAATATTTTAATTCTATTATGATTTAAAAATAATTCTATTTCTAATAATTTGCTAGCCAAGCCTTGAATATTTTGATGCACAATAGAAAAAGACTGCTTAGCTGTTGTCTTATAAACTAGTTTAAATCTAGCTTAGGGCTAGATTGTCTGTCAACACTTAACCTAGGTTGATGTATATAATTACTACTACATAAAATTATAGTAGATCCAGGGTCTGATACTAAACATGTACCAGACTGGTTAATAATTTTATATGCTATTAACATAGCAAGTTCTCTCTTATATCTAAATGGCAGATACACTGTATTCTTTGTCAAACAAAAAGATTTTGTACAAGAATTTATGTCAAAATATATAAATGCATCACTATGATGATTTGTTAAATTATATAATTTCAAGTTAATATTATAGATAAATTTATATTGATTTTGTGTCAAACCAGGCAAATATGGTAAAGTACACAACGAGCTTATGTTCTCCGAATCAAGATTTACGTAGAAATTATTCTATTTCGATACGCCTAGCAAAAAAATGTGAGCAATGTCGCGTTTTACTCCTATTTTTACACTAGGAGATAAGTTTTTACGAATTCACAGAATGTTTCATATAATATTTGGAAGAAATTAACAGAATAATTTATTTGACATGTTTATTTTTACTATATATTTTTATTTTGTGGTCTTTTTTACCATTAACAAAAAAAATCAACATCATAATAGATTGATACAAAATGTTTTCACAGATCCTGTTATAAAATCACATTTAGTCAATCAAAAACAGCTCAATCATTGAAACAGAAAAGCTACACATTAGATCTGTAATAAACATGACAACTGAACTAATACACTTGAATCGCCAGTAAAAAGGTATAGATAAAAAGTACTAACATCTAATACCTAGATGGGTAGATATATACCTATATATGTATATATATATTATCCTGTTATATGTCGTCCGGCCACAGCTACCAGTGGTGTCTGAGCGATCATTTATTATGTGGCATTCAGATCAGAGATCCATCCATCAACCTCATTGTCCTGAGTGAGGAAGCTGCTCAAGAACACGAATATAGTTATTGATAATATACAATTTGGGCTGATTGTATGGGGTAGTTTTATATTGTTAGAGATAAGAGGAAACATTAAAGAATATAAGATAAGCCCTATATTATTATTTAAATGAAAGATGTTTTAGAAGCAGTTTAACAATCTTTTTTTATAGTGATATAAAATATATCCTATATTTACGCATGGAAAAATCTAATTAGGTATTAGGTATTTACTTTACATAAATTGGTAACTACTCGATCCAGCCACACATTTTATAGCCAATTTTTTACGGGCTTAAAACTAATACAATGTTTTAACTGACACTTTTGATACATTTCAGAATGATGACCATCAGCCCGCAGCTGCCGCGGATCCGTTGGTGGGATGAAGCAGTGGTGAACTTCCAAGAATGAAAAGAAAACAGTTGGGTACATCCTCCCGCCTCCGGCTTGAATTTCTCAAATTTTAGTTAACCCACTATCCTGTAAAAACAAAAGTATAGGAACTAATTAAATTCATACTATAAATAGCACTGACTTATATTTTTTAATAAACGGTTTTGAAATCTTAAAACATTATAAACGTAAATTATTAATTTCAGAGACATCTAGTGTCAAATAGAAAAATGATGTTGAATTAAATACTCTTTACCTTTTGATAGTTTATTGTTCTGTTACTAGATGGCGCTATAACAGAACAAAGTTATTTATACTTTTTACAGATGGCAGTGTAAAAATGTTATTAGATAATTTAATTTTTATTTTAATATTTCAAAAAAATCGTTCAAATCGTAGTTTTTTTTTAAGTTGTACGTTTATTTTCACTCGGCTAGCCTTATAATATTACCAGAGTATAACTATGAAAAATAATATCTAATAAAAGCGTATGAAGCTAATAAAATCGTATGGAGGATTCATTTTTTCACGCAGATTCGATAGCAGCCTACCTAACCTACCTACTTTCGCATTTTCCTGGTAGTTTTTAATATTCTTTACCTACTCTAAGTTCAACGCATCAAATTTTATTTCACCAAAATGGACATCAAACATAAAACCCTTCCTTCCTTTAGGTATTTGCCAACTCAGACATAATACACATTAAAGTTTTATCACGACAAATCGGCGTCAAAAAAGCAGTTAAATGTCTGTTTATTACACTTTAACAGACTACCAAGCTAATTACCTTCTCTGAATATCTTGCTAAAACTTATTTCGACATTATGTCATTGAACATAAGTTGCAATCACCCGGAATGCAATGTTATTAATCAAACCGAGCCGACAAATAAACTAACAAATGTGCAGACTCCGATACATTTATCTAAATCCGTAAACCAAAAAGGCGATTCTAGTGGCTCCAGTTTAATGGGTTTACATGGGTTTGGATTTTGTGTTTTCTTTGCTATTGTTACACAAAACTAGCCGTGCCCCACGGTTTCACCTACTGCTATTGACATTTCACATGCTTTAGGTAGGTACCTAATACTTTTTTAATGCAGCCCTTTTGAGATTGATTTTGAAAAAAGTGGATAAAGACCATTAGTCTTGGACTATTCAACTATTTTTCATTCCAAATTTGATTTAAATAAGTGCTGAGTTTAAACTGAAAATGTACATGAAGGCTTAATTATTTTTCATTTGGTTGTGTTACTTTCTTACACTTTGAGAAAAACCAAATTTCATGAAAATTCTCTTATCAAGCATAAAAAGTTTATATCCAACAAAAATAACTCTCCCAAAATGTTACGATACTTACGAATTGAGGCCATTAGTGAAAACAAAAAGCCCACTTCAATATTATCGGAATTCTAGATAATCCAGGTAATAAAACTATTTTAACGGATTCAAATTGCGGTTCGAGTCACGGCCGTTTATCAATTACCGTGACCACGATAGCAGCTGTGATCGAACCGTCTGGACGTGTAAAATAAATAATTAGCCGAGATATCATTACGCAAAATATTTTCTTTCACTCTGTATTGGTATTTCCTCCACTTTATTGAGAACGGTAATTACTCACGCGCGTGTTATTGAAACGTGCGGGATAATACGAGTGTACACTAGTGTGACTTATCAGGAATTTGATAAAACTGGGATTTTTGAGCGGAGATTACTTTCTGTGTCGTTCATGATATTTTCCTTCTGTTTTGATGGTAAAATTTTGAAATATTTTACATTATTTATTTATTTATTTAAATTGAATACACATAACAAATCACGATCTTGTTGGTTGGTGTTACATTAATTTCAGGAGCAGATCGCAACCCAACAAAATATGTGCAATTATTTCAACTAGTGATGTCACGATACATGATTTTGCCGATACGATACCGATATTTGTAGTAAAAAATCGGCGATACCGATACCGATACCGATATCGATGGCTTGGTAGAAAAATAAATAGTGAATTAGGTATGCATAAAAGTTACCAACATTTAACAGAGACTCAACTGTAAATCGTATTCTTTTAAATAAAAATGCCATCAAATCCAAAAACAAGAAAAATATTTATTTTTGTATTATTATTTTACAAAGACAATTAAACTTTAAGTTATACAAATACAATCAGTAATCAAAGTTTACTATTGGTACAGTTTTTTCTAAAAACAAAGTGCCCGCGCGCGGGCGACCTCCCGTATCGTTCATTGGGCGCGGTTTTTTGTATTGTTTGATTTTGATATTGGTTGTTTTATAATCGGCGATACCGATATATCGGCTTACCGATTAATCGGCCGATATATCGGTATCGGTATCGTTACATCCCTAATTTCAACAATGCGATACAGTTTACAGTTATCAAAGCTATAGTTGGTTGGTTGTAACGTGTAGCTCTATCAATAAGTACTACAATATTTTATTACTTTCTTTTTAAATGTTCCCTGTATTTGTAATTTGTACTTATATTTTTTTTAAATGTTATTTGTAAGTGTATCTGACAATTATTCACGCCTGATTATCCTTTAACCATACCAAAAATCTCATCTAGTTTAACAAAAACATTCTTGTAGCTGTGCCTTGTGTACCTTAAATTAGGTTCAGACGAACCACAAAAGGAAAGAGTGAAACTTATCAATCCTTTTGTTTCAAACTACTTTTGGGAGAGCTTCTATTATCCCAGGGCCATAGTCCTTTGTTCGATTATCTCGACCTGACACCAATATATCAAGATCGCATTGTTGAAAATAAAAAATAATAAATCGTTTCTCTTATCGCCATTATAAAACAACTGTTACGAGTTATCTAAATGGTTAATGGACACGTAATGCTGGCTCGCAAACTGGACCACTTTGGTGACAAATACAACGTAATACAATTAACAGTATATTTCTATTTGCTATACATATATATTTGTGAAATTATTCTTTTTTCTGTTCTCGTCCCGCCAATAGTGATCATTTTGCTTGTTTACCTTTTACCGTGGTTGCCTGGAAGAGATCACTATTAAGTGATAAGGCCGCCAAATAGTTGTACTCTGTTCTATATGTAAGTAGTTCTAAGGTTTCCTATCTGTACAACTATTAAAGAGTTAAATAATAATAAATAATAATTATCTGATAGGGAAAAAGTGGATGTATTCTTATGCGATTTGTTGAACAGTTCTGTAGCAGAGCTTTCCAAATTTACACGGAGAGAAAAGTTCCTTGTGTATTAATCTAGTTCATACCTATGAATGAAATTTTTTTGAAACTATAAGTAATGGATTCTGAAATTGACCTATGCAAGGCAGCCCATGAGTCTTTATTTGTATAGAGAACTTTAAGTTCTGACAAAACTATGAGCTTTTACGAACCTTTGTTACCTACCTTGTTGTATTAAACAAAATACATTGTTTTCATTTTTTTTTAATAAATACAAGCTTAAAATTCCAATTATTAATATTTCACCCTCGTGTGAAAAGCAAACAACAGTCGATTTGTTGTTGTCACTAGTTGATCTGGTCCATTGGGTTTCATTGAAAAAATTATGTCAATCAGTTTTTAGGTTAAGTGCATCAGTCATGTTCGTTTGATTTTATATCGATGTTTATCACAATTGACAGCTGATTGAACTTTTACTCTCAAATGGTAATTGACTGGTAATTAAATTTAAATCGAAGATTTATGCGCAGTTTACATCCTAGAAGCGAATGGAAATACAAATTCTAGAATGATTTATCTTTAAAACATTTAAAATGGTTTGTGAGCTTTTTGTTGGTTTGCGTCATGCAATGTAATAAGACATATCCGGAGTACATTCATTTGGTCATTAGGCATTAAATTCTTCATATGCGTATAATTTTTGATGATAATTATATACAATTATCAGAAGCCAACACGTTTTCTTCTAGTACAAATATTATTAACAAAAGTTCCCACTTGAAAGATTGTTTAGGGAAATCTTTGAAAATCACTTGAAAACTATTATACCTACACAGTAAAAATAATTGAACTCCTTAAATTTAACGTAGACAGTAACACGATCAACATGTAGAAAGGACCCAAGTCACAAACGCTCTTCAAAAACTACCCACCAGCGACCTTACACATAATCCGAAATATTAACAAGTTTGCCGTGAGGTGACATTAAAAACTTATCTATTATTGAATAGCATTTGATGACCAAGCGGAGCCGTGGCCTTGCAGCACTCCCACTTAACTGACTCACTGTCGCCCACCGTACCATTACCCTGTTATTTGCATTATATTTTTGCATAGAATTACGCCGACCTTTTGATATTGTGTTACACAAACGGCCTCAATAGTTTTAATAACTATAACCCATGACACAATTAGTAGCCGGCGTTCATTGGGTTATGGAGATCCTGTGCTCTGCCTGCTACTTTATGTCATCCGGTAGTTAAGTCAACGCACGCGCCGCACTCCAAAATTAACCAATGCGAATGCTGATCACGTCACCCGCTGATGTTGAGATAATAATAACTTAAAAGGAAACGTATCTTCAACCCTATTTCAATGTCTTTCATGCTATATCTTAGAATCGTACGTACAATGGACTTTATAATAACGGCGAGCTTAGTATGCAAAGACTTTTGGTCTGCCGAAAGTAGGTAGTAGGTACCTTGTAAAATAAGCTCGCTTTATAGCGCTTCAAATAATGAAGAGCAGACCTTTTATAATCCTATGTCATCAGAGAAACTGGACCATTATCTATGTCAAATTGAATTAAAAGAGGAGACGAATAAGTATTAGGTACTTGAATATTCTAAAGAAATAAGACAATTTCATAGTTTAACAACAGGGTTTTAACAGACAATACAATATCCCAAATAATTCATGAAATCCCTAAATCATAAGCATTATTTGTACTTAATCAACTTTGATAAGCCCAATCTTCGTTTCGACTTTACGTTGTTT